>CATQJL010000300.1:0-15085 GCA_958299035.1 Cylicocyclus nassatus | reverse complement strand
AAGCAGTGGTATCAACGCAGAGTACTGTTTTCAAGGTGCAGGCGGAGACATATCGCAGTGCCGATGGGAATGAACTACTTAATCCTGAATCAGTGATTGGTAATTAGTGATTAGTGGGGAGTTGTTAGTGTTTAGCAGAGGGGTATTGCTTTAAAGAATTTTGTATGCTAAAATGTAAAAGTAATTTTTAATATTAAAGTAAACATATAAAATCCAATTTATCGAGTGAATCGATTCTGGATAGCGAGGAGCATTTTTCGCCTGCAATGTAGCTTACATCTAATAAAAGGTAATGCGCAGTCGAACTTTCGCCTACAGACGAGCGACTCCACTTTGTGGTTGGGGCGTACTCTCACTTTGGTAAATGTCTCTATGTGCGTTCGGGCGTGTATGACAAAATTGACAAAGTAGCCCGCCATAAAATACGACTGAAAATTGATTTCGCCCCAATTTAGCGAGTCGAAGCCGAAAGTTATACGACAAGCAAATTTTAGCGGAATGAAGCCGAAACATCTCCTCGCAGCACACGTTTACAAATTAAAATTTATCAATGTATATAAATAAAGCAAGAAAAGGAAGGTACTATAATGAGTGCAAAGTTATTAGAGGGCAAGGTATTTGCTGCAGAACTGAAGGCTGAGGCTGGCAAGCGTGCAGATGCTATTCGCGAGAAATATGGTGTAAATCCAGGCCTAGCAGTTATTATCGTAGGCGAAAACCCTGCTTCTCAGGTATATGTTCGCAATAAGCATAAGGGCTGTACAGAGCTGGGCTTCTATTCCGAGGGTGTGGAGATGCCAGAGAATACAACTCGTGAGGAGCTGTTGGCTGAGATTGACCGTCTGAATAAGGACCCTAAGATTCATGGTATTTTGGTACAGCTGCCACTGCCAAAGGCATTACAGCCTTACGAGTCTGAGGTTTTGGAAGCTATCGACCCACTGAAGGATGTAGACGGTTTCCACCCTGTAAACGTAGGTCGTCTGGTAACTGGTCAGAAAGCACTGATTCCATGTACACCACATGGCTGTATCCGTATGCTGGAGCTGGCAGGTATTCCTATACAGGGCAAAAAAGCTGTTGTAATTGGCCGCAGTAATATCGTAGGTAAGCCAATGTTCCATCTGCTGTTATCTCGTCATGCTACCGTTACAGTATGCCATTCACGTAGCGAAAATCTGGCAGAAATTACAAAGGAAGCAGATATTCTTGTAGCTGCTGTAGGCAGACCGGGCTTCGTAACTGCTGATATGGTAAAGCCGGGTGCAGCTGTAATTGACGTAGGCATCAACCGCATTCCACATCCAGAGGACAGCACCCGTACTAAGTTAGTCGGTGATGTTGACTTCGAGGCTGTCAAGGAGGTTGCAGGAGCTATTACCCCTGTTCCTGGTGGTGTCGGTCTGCTGACTATCGCTATGCTGATGCAGAAAGCAGTGGTATCAACGCAGAGTACTGAACAGAGCCGATAAGGCGAATGTGAAATGTTTAGAAGTTCCCATGCAAGAACGTCCCATGAAATGAACCTTTAGGTGAAAATGAATGGCTGACGTTTACTGTAGCGGAACTGCAGTTAAGTAAGTAAGATTTTCATACCGTTTTATGATGATATATCGAGGCTGTCTTGTGTGGATAGCCTCTTTTTGATACAAAATTACAATTAACGGATTAGTAATTGCAAGAATGCTAGATGATAAATAACAAGCGTTAATTTTCATAAAACTAGTTTAAAGGCATAGTTGTGAAAATTAAACATGGTTAAATTTTCATAAAAATATTAAAAATATCATTTTGTGAAAATTAAACATTGTTTTGCTTGCAGAAAAACAAGTCTTATAGTATAATTAAAATAAATATATCTTGTTATGATGGAGGTGAATATCGTGAAATTGAAAAGAGAACAATATTTAGAACAAATTCGACCATACTATGATACTGATTTGATAAAGGTCATTACAGGAGTTCGTAGAGCAGGAAAATCTATTTTGTTGGAAACAATTCATGATGAGCTTATAGAACGTGGGATAGATGGCAGCCATATTATATATATAAACCTAGAAGACATGGACTATGAGTATATAGAGACCGTATCAGATTTGTACAAGGAAGTTAAGCTGCGAATTATAGATGAAAATAAGCACTATATATTTCTTGATGAAATACAACATGTAGATTCCTTTGAAAAAGCATTAGCATCCTTTCGAGCGTCATTAAATGTATCTTTGTTTGTAACTGGGAGTAATTCTACATTACTATCTGGTGAATTGGCAAGTCTATTAACAGGAAGAACAGTAGAATTTGAAGTATTGCCATTTTCTTTTTACGAGGTAAAGGAATATTTTGAGTTGAATAATCGTCAGTTTTCAGAAGATATGATTTACGATTATATAAAATGGGGTGGATTTCCATTACGATTTGATTTTCACGATGAAACGAGTATCAGGCGATATATAAAAAATCTGTACACAGGTATTATTAACAAAGATATCCTAAAAAAAGCACGCTCTATGGACAAAAAAGTTTTTTTGGATATATCATTGTACATCCTTTCTAATGCTGGTAAGGAATTTTCAGCAGAAAATATCGTTAAATATTATGAAGATAAAAATGGAAAGAGTATTTCTACCAGAACTATATACAATTATCTGGATAAATTGAAAAAATCTTATTTACTCCATGCTGTAGGACGATATTTTATAACAGGAAAAAATTCATTGCAAAATCGTGATAAATTTTATGCGATAGATACAGGATTGCGTACTATAAATACCAATACTATAAATTACGAAGATACATTCTTTTTAGAAAATATCATCTATAATGAATTATTGGTGCAAGGCTTTGATGTGTACGTGGGAAAGACCTTTAAAGGTGAAGTCGATTTTGTCGCTATAAAAGACGGAAAGAAGTGTTTTATTCAGGTTGCGTATTTGTTATCAAGTGAAAGTACAATAATTAGAGAATTTGGTGCTTATGATAAAATAACAGATGCATCACCTAAGTATGTAATGTCGTTTGATAAAATAGATTTTAGCCAAAATGGAATAATACACATGAATATATTGGATTTTTTACTGCATAGAAAAGAATTATTATTAACGTAAATGTGATGTTGTTACTATTTTTTCTATGTAATATTAAAATAACTTGCTATTTACAGTGTTTTTTGATAAAATAATAAAAAATACTAAAAGGTGATGTGGTATATGGCTACGTTTAAGAAGTTGTTATGAAACTGAGGTGAGATAAATGACAGAATTTACAATTCCTCTGGTAAACAAAATACAACGACCAGTTATCCAACTGCAAGGGAGTTTTGCTTTAATCGACACAGGTGCATTTATACCTGTGATGAATTATCCTAAAATGATAGTTGAGCGAGCTTTCAACGCCACTTGTATCACAGATAAAGCTGAATTTGGTGGTTTTGGCGGAGATTGTATAGGCAGTGTTTACAGCATGAAGAATTTTGAGGTAGGGCAGCTGAACTTTAAGGAGTTTGAATTTTTTGTACCTGACAAACAGCAGTTAAAATATCCACTGGTGTTAAGTTCAACCATGTTTTACGGTATGGATTATAACGTAATTGTTCAAGAAAACTGTTTACAGTTTTCTACCTATTAACGTTTCAACGACGATGGAGATATTTGCTCCACCGTGTTGAAGGAATAAGGAACCCGCCACTTATCGAAGTGGGGGACATCTTATCGTCGTTATAGATTTGATACAATTAATGGACTATTTATTGTAAGAGTTCCAGATAATATCCCGTTTACCAGAGAATTTAAAGTTGCAAATCTGCGAGGGAAGCTCATGGCTCAGGTAGATGGAGTATTGTTTCAGGAAAATAATGATTTTGAAAACATGGATTTGTATACACAAGATATAGATAGGTCACTAGGTTACTAAGTCTGCAAAAGTGTTTCAACCATAATATTTAGTCTTGAATAAAAAGCAAACATATGCTATACTAATAGCGTATTGTATTCGGATTTTGTATTGTATTTATGAATGAAATGATTTAGGAGGGCATTTAATGAAAACTGATGTTGAGATTGCACAGGAAGCGGTAATGCAGCCAATCGGCGAGATTGCGGACAAGTTGGGGATTGAGGCTGATGATCTCGAACTGTACGGCAAATATAAGGCTAAGATTTCGCTTCATGCATGGGATAAGATAAAGGACAGACCAAATGCAAAGCTTGTTTTGGTAACTGCTATCAATCCTACCCCTGCTGGTGAGGGCAAGACTACTACCAGTGTTGGTTTGGCAGATGCTTTCAATAAGCAGGGTAAGAAGGTTGCTGTCGCACTTCGTGAGCCTTCTCTCGGTCCATGCTTCGGTCTGAAGGGCGGTGCTGCAGGTGGCGGTTATGCACAGGTAGTTCCTATGGAGGATATCAATCTGCATTTCACCGGTGATTTCCATGCTATTACCACTGCACACAATTTGCTGGCGGCTGTTATCGACAACCACATTCAGCAGGGTAACGCTCTTGATATCGATGTTCGCCGTGTGGCTTGGAAGCGTGTTCTTGACCTGAATGACCGTGCTCTGCGTAATGTTGTTATCGGCATGGGCGGTAAGGCTCATGGCGTACCTCGTGAGACTGGTTTTGATATTACTGTTGCTTCTGAGATGATGGCTATTCTCTGCCTGTCCTCTGATTTGGAGGATATGAAGAAGCGTTTAGGCCGTATTGTTGTGGCATATACTCGCAGTGGTCGTGCTGTACTGGCTGATGAGCTGAATGTTACTGGTGCATTGACCCTGCTCTTTAAGGATGCTATCAAGCCTAATATCGTACAGACATTGGAGGGTACTCCTGCTCTGATTCATGGCGGTCCATTTGCAAATATCGCTCATGGCTGTAATTCCGTCATGGCTACCAAGTTTGCTATGAAGTATGCTGATGTAGTTGTAACCGAGGCTGGCTTCGGTGCTGACTTAGGTGCAGAGAAGTTCCTCGATATCAAGTGCCGTTTTGCTGGTATCAATCCTGATGCAGTGGTTATCGTAGCTACTGTTCGTGCTTTGAAGATGCATGGCGGTCTGCCAAAGACTGAGCTGGGCAAGATTGATATGGAGGCTCTGGAGAAGGGCTTGGCAAACCTCATTAAGCATATCGAGACTGTTCATGCTTTCGGTCTGCCTGCTGTAGTTGCTATCAATGCATTCCCAACCGATACCAAGGAAGAGCTTGATTTCGTTGAGAAGAAGTGCAACGAGCTTGGCGCAGAGGTTGCTTTGTCCGAGGTATGGGCAAAGGGCGGTGAAGGCGGTCTGGCATTGGCTGATAAGGTTATGGCAGCTATGGAGAAGCCAAATACCTTCAATTTCACCTATGATGTAGAGCAGTCTATCCCTGAGAAGATAGAGGCTGTTGTTAAGCGTGTATATGGCGGTGAGGGCGTTGACTTCACTACTGCAGCGAAGAAGCAGCTTGCTGAGATTGAGGAGCTGGGCTTAGATAAGATGCCAGTCTGCATGGCTAAGACACAGTATTCTCTGTCTGATGACCCAACTAAGCTTGGTCGTCCAGAGGGCTTCCGTATCACTGTTAAGGAATTGCGTATTTCTGCTGGTGCCGGCTTTATCGTTGCGCTGACTGGTGATATTCTCACTATGCCAGGTCTGCCAAAGAAGCCAGCCGCAGAGAATATGGATATAGATGTAAATGGTAAGATAACTGGTTTGTTCTAATATTAAGGATGTGTTTGTATGACTAGAATTTCCGTAGAGCTTGTGCCACGCAATGAAGAAGGCTTAAAAGCTGATTTGGAGCTGATGAAGGAGAAAATATCTGGTGTGGACGTCATAAATGTTCCTGATTTACTGCGTTTTGATGTACGCAGCTGGCAGGGGGCAATTATGGCACAGGATTATTATCCAGCAGTCATGCCTCATATTCGTGCTATTGATGTAAATTTGGAAGAGCCTCTTTCCATGCGTGCTGAATTAAGGCATAGTGGCATTACGGAGGTTCTGGTCATTGAAGGCGATCCACCACAGGATATGAGCCATAAATTCTACCCTACTGTAACTACTGACGTGATTACTAAATTCCGTCAGGAAATGCCAGAAGTAAAGGTTTATGCAGGTATTGACCAGTACAGGGGCAGTATGAGACAGGAGCTTTATCGTATCAAGCGTAAATTACAGGCTGGTGCGGTAGGTTTCTTCACTCAGCCATTCTTTGATATGCGTATGCTGGAAATGTATGCGGATATGCTTGAAGGGCAGAATGTGTACTGGGGTATAACTCCTATTACATCTGAGCGTTCCAAGAGCTATTGGGAATTGAAGAATAACGTCATTTTCCCAAAAGGCTTCGAGCCAACGCTTGAATGGAGTATCGAATTTGGCCGTAAGGTCAAGACTTTTGCAGAGAGCAGAGGGGACAATCTTTATCTCATGCCTATCAAGGGAAATTTAGAGGCATATCTAAGTGGCGTGTTGCACGACTAAAAAAGTGTGTTAAAATGTGAATGATGTGTAGAGGAATAAATTTCGAGGAGGTTTTTGCATGTTCAAGATCTTGTACAAGAAGGAGCTATCACCAGGAATTTTCCACTACGATATAGAAGCTCCAAGAGTAGCAAAAAAGGCAAAAGCAGGTCAGTTTATCGTGCTGAGAGTCAATGAGCGAGGGGAGCGTATTCCTTTGACTATTGCTGATTTTGACCGCGAAAAGGGTACTATCACCTTGATTTTTCAGGTACTTGGTGCGTCTACTACGGAGCTGTCTAAGCTGAATGAAGGAGAAAGTATCTTGGATTTCGTTGGCCCGCTTGGTCAGCCATCAGAAATTTCTCCTGATATGGGTACTATCGTTTGCATTGGCGGCGGTATCGGCGTTGCACCTGTTTATCCTATTGCAAGGGCTATGCATGAAGCTGGCAATAAGGTTATTTCCATAATGGGTGCGAAGACTAAGGACATTCTCATTTTTGAGGATAAAATGCGTGCCATTTCTGATGAAACTATTATCGCAACAGATGATGGCTCCTATGGTGTGAAGGGCTTTGTAACTACAGCTCTCCAGACTCTCGTCGACCGCGGTGAAAAGATTGATCAGGTAACTGCTATCGGTCCTGGCGTTATGATGCGCAGTGTGGTAGAGGCTACTCGCCCACTTGGTATCAAGACTATTGTCAGCCTTAACCCTGTCATGGTAGATGGTACTGGTATGTGCGGCGGCTGTCGTGTGCAGGTGGGCGATGAGATGAAGTTTGCCTGTGTAGATGGTCCTGAGTTTGACGGTCATCTTGTGGACTTTGACAGCTTCATGTCTCGCAGCCGTATGTATCGTGAACAGGAAGCCGAAGCAAAGGATCATATCTGCAACATCGGACTGGGGAGGTAATAGACATGGCACTTGTAATGGAAAAGCATAAAATGCCTGAGCAGGACCCAAAGGTAAGAGCGCATAACTTTCAGGAGGTTGCTCTTGGATATGATGAAGAAACTGCTGTAGCCGAGGCGGAGCGTTGTCTTCATTGTAAGGTTCCCCAGTGTCGCAAGGGCTGTCCAGTTCAGATAAATATTCCTGAATTTATCGGTAAGATAAAGGAAAGAGATTTCGATTCTGCTATTGGCATTATTAAGGAATCCAGCTCCCTGCCTGCTGTCTGCGGTCGTGTATGTCCACAGGAAAATCAGTGTGAGAAGCATTGTATTTTGGCGAAAAAGGGTGAATCTGTGGCTATCGGCCGTTTGGAGCGTTTCGTTGCAGATTATCAGCTGGCGAAGAACGAAGAACCACAGCCAATCGAATTTGCCGAGGATGCTCAGAAGGTAGCTATCATCGGTGCTGGTCCTGCTGGTCTGACCTGTGCAGGTGATCTGGCAAAGAAGGGTTACAAAGTAACTGTCTATGAGGCCCTTCATGTTGCTGGCGGTGTTCTTTCCTACGGTATTCCAGAATTCCGTCTGCCAAAGGATAAGATTGTAAAGCGTGAGGTAGAGAATTTACAGAAGATGGGTGTTACCATCGAACTTAACTCTGTTGTAGGTCAGCTGTATACTGTTGATGAGCTTATGGAAGAAATGGGCTTTGACGCTGTATTTGTCGGCACTGGTGCTGGTCTGCCACACTTTATGCACATTCCTGGTGAGAACCTCAATGGTGTGTATTCCTCCAATGAGTTCCTGACCCGTTGTAATCTTATGAAGGCTTATGACTTCCCTAACTATGCAACACCTATCCGAGTAGGTAAAAAGGTGGCGGTAGTTGGTGGCGGTAATGTAGCCATGGATGCAGCTCGTACTTCCCTTAGACTTGGCGCTGACCATGTATATATCGTGTATCGCCGTTCTGAGGCAGAGCTTCCAGCCCGTAAGGAAGAGGTTCATCATGCTAAGGAAGAAGGAATTGACTTCCAGCTTTTGAATAATCCTGTGGAGATTTTAGGTGAAAATGGCTGGGTTAAGGGCTTAAAGTGCATCAGGATGGAATTAGGTGAGCCAGATGCATCAGGCCGCCGCCGTCCTGTAGAAATTCCAGATTCCGAATTTGAGCTTGAAGTCGATACTGTAATTATGGCTATCGGTAATGGTCCAAACCCAATCGTTGCATCTACAACTCCAGGCATGGAAACCAATAAGCGTGGTAATATCGTGGCTGATGAGGAAACTGGTGCTACTACTAAGGAAGGCGTATTTGCTGGTGGCGATATCGTAACAGGTGCGGCAACTGTAATCTTGGCGATGGGAGCAGGTAAAAAAGCTGCGGCTGCTATTGACGAGTATTTGCAGAAGAAAAAAGCATAATTTAAAATATGGTAAGCATGGTTATTGATAGCTGTGCTTACTTTTTATGTAAAATCTGCAATAAAAGAGAGGAATTTCGACAAAAAGCCGAGATTCCTCTTATTTTCATATAGTAACTTACATATTAAAATCTGTAGGAAAGACCTGTGTAGATACCCTGACTGGCAACCGCCATGTTCATACCATGTATATTAGCAATTCTGTCTACGTTAGTGTACTGATAAGAAACATCTAAATTGAGATGAGCATTTATACCATAAGTGACACCAATCTCAGCATGTTGTAGTCTGTCACCTAAACCTACGCCAACCCACCATGCAGATTTAGCTCTTTTGTCAAAGGTACGCCCGTACTGTGCACCAACAAGTATGCGGTCATGCTTGGCAGATATGCTGCCTAAAGCTCCTAAAGTAGCCTTACCATCAACATGATAATCCTCAATGTGAACTGTCAGATATCTGTTGACTTTGTAGCGAAGACGATATTCCTGAGTAGAAACCTCTCCTGTAAAATCCTGTCTGTCCATTGCTGGGGGAACTGTATAGCCAACATCAGAAAAATGCAAATGACTATCTAAATTATTATTGGCATAGCGATATTCAAAGGCCCAATTTCCACCTAATCCCACCATAGCACCATAGTATTCCAGATGTTTCTCACCGCCAGAATACTGTACATGCTTATCAGGAACACCTAAGGTGTTGTATGGTGTGACATTGAAGCCACCGTAAACTTCTACGTTGCCAAGCTTATAATCGTGCATGTGATAAGCCTCGGCAGTAGGCATATTTAATGAAAGCGGCAGTAGTGTTGCAGACAAAAGTGCAAGGACTGTACGTTTCAAATCAATTCCTCCAAATCTAAATAACAAAGTAACAAAAATCAACTAATTTTCAGACTATTTTTATAGGTTATATTCATTGTATCACATAATTTCAGAAAAATCTATACACATCGTCAACTATCTGCAAATTTTTTCAAAAATTAATTATTTGTTTGACATAAACAAAATTTATTGTTAGAATATAGTTAGTGATTACGAGCGGTTTTAATTGATTTTTAGTGTGTTATGAGGTGATTGGCATGGTAAATAAGTATGATTTTTATTGCACGCCTGCAAAAGCAAACAGACGGCTTCATGTGTATCTTCCTGATGATTATTATGAAACAGATGAGCGTTATCCAGTAGTATATATGTTTGATGGACATAATCTTTTCTTTGATGAGGATGCTACCTTTGGCACCTGTCAGGGCATGAAGGAATTTATGGACAGCTACAATAAAAAAGTACTCTGCGTTGATACCACTGCTTTCGTGAGGGTAATACACGTATTTCCGAATATTGTCCTTTTAATATCAATATGTACTGGTTCGGCGATATTAAGGGCTATGGTGATAAAATAATGGAATGGGTGGTTGGTGAGCTGAAGGAGCATATTGATACCAGCTATCGTACAATGCCTTTCCGTGAGTGTACTGCTGTATCTGGTTCAAGTATGGGTGGCATGATGGCACTGTATGCGGTTATTCATCACAATCAGTATTTCTCTAAGGCAGCAGTGATTTCTCCTGCTATTTCTTCTGCATATTATAAGTATAAAAAAGAGTTGGCAGAGCATAAGATTGACCCTGATACTCGTGTGTATTTCAGCTGGGGTACTGAGGAATGGGGCGGCTATGACTGCTTAGAGGCACAGCGAGTTTTTGATTTGGAAAAGGATATACAGCAGCAGGGCGGCAGGACATACATCTACTGTCAGGAAGGTGGACAGCATGGTGAGGCCAGTTGGGCGAAGCAGTCTAAAATTTGGATGGATTTCCTGTGGTTCTAAGTTTTAGTAAAATTTATACTGTAATTTTCCGTCATCATTTTTGGTGACGGATTTTATTTTGCTGTGTGTTCCATAAATTAGTGGTAATGTTCGTTTTTTTATAGTATGGCTTTCGTTGCGTTTGATATTTTAGTATGATAAAATATTTTTGTGTTTAAATAGCAGTACACAAATTTATAGCAAAGGAAGTATTTTCATGGTACAGGACGTAGTTCGAGTCAAGCTCCCAGTGGGTGAAGACCTTGTAATACAGAAAAATCATATCGTAGGTGATTTAGGCGAAGGCCCTCGTATTTGTATTGTGACTGGTACTCATGGCGATGAGCTGGAGGGTCAGTATGTTGCATGGCAGTTAGGCCGTTACCTGAAGAAGCGTATTCATAAGATGAAGGGTGTTGTAGATATCTATCCTTCATTAAATCCTCTTGGTGTCAGCACCATTGAGCGTGGCTTGCCGGGCTTTGATTTGGATATGAACCGTATCTTTCCGGGAACAACCGACAATTCAATGAATGAGTACGTAGCGAATAAAATCGTGGAGGATATTGCAGGGGCAGATTTGGTAATAGATATTCATGCCAGCAATGTATTCTTGCGTGAGATTCCACAGGTTCGTATAAATGAAAAAACAGCGGATAAGCTGGTTCCTATGGCTAAGTATCTCAACATGGATTTGATATGGGTACATAGTGCTGCCACTGTTTTAGAGAGCACCCTTGCATGGAGCTTGAACAGCATTGGTACACCTTGCCTTGTGGTAGAGATGGGCGTTGGTATGCGTATTTCTAAGGATTATGGTGATAGATTGACAAGCGGTATTCTGGCTACTATGGTGAAAATGGATATGCTGAATGAGCCTGCACAGCCTGTTTTTCCTCCTATCGTAAGTCAGGACGGATATGTAGATTATGTAAATGCAAATCAGTCAGGTATCTTCATGCCAGTTGTTAAGCATTCAGATAGAGTTGAGGAAGGTCAGATCATAGGTCACGTAGCCGACCCTCTCACTGGTGTAATACGTGAGGAGCTGCGCAGTCCTCTTAGTGGCTTGCTGTTTACTTTGCGTGAATATCCTGTAGTATATTCTGGTTCTCTTATCGCACGTGTGCTGGGAGGTGCATTATAATGGAAAAGAAAACAATATATACCTTCTCAGCTCTGCCATATCGTCAGAAAATACCTGTATACGGCTATTATTTCGGCGGTCAGCAGAAGACAGTAGCTGTAGTAGGCTCTATGCGTGGTGACGAGTATCAGCAGATGTGTGTTTGTGCTATGCTGATAAAGAAGCTTAAAGCAATGGAGGCACAGTGTCTTATAAAGGGTGATGCAGGTATCGTGGTTATCCCAAGTGCGGCACAGTTCTCTATGAATGTAGGTGAGCGTTTTCTTCCCATCTGATAATACAGACATAAACCGCATGTTCCCAGGCTACAATCTTGGTGAAACCACTCAGCGTCTGGCTGATAGTATCTTTACTGCTGTTCGTGACTATGATTACGGTATACAGCTTGCCAGCTACCATATAAGCGGTGATTTCGTACCTCATGTACGCTCTATGCAGACTGGTTTTCAGGATAATTCTATCGCTGCTGACTTTGGCGTAGCATACAATGTAATTCGTGAGCCACAGCCTATTGATACAACTACACTGAATTATAACTGGCAGGTGTTTGAAACCTGTGCATTCTCTCTGTATTCTGGACCTACATCAAGGGTAGATGTTGTCGCAGCCGAGAAGTCTGTAGAGGATATACTTCGTTTCCTGAAGAAGCGTGGTGTAATCAGTGCTGAAGCTGAAATTTCCGATGGTGAAGCTGTAATTGAGTTAAATGAAAATGAACTTGTTAAGGTGCTGACCCATGAAGCAGGATTCCTTCATAAACTGGTTAAGCCAGGTGATACAGTAGAGGAAGGTCAGGTCTTAGCCGAGATAATCGACCCTTATGAAGCTGAGAAATTGGAAGAATTAAAAGCTCCATGTAAAGGTATAGTGTTCTTCTCCCGCGTTGCCGAGGTTATCGCACAGAACGAGATTATTTTCAGCATAAAGGCAGAATGATAACTTAATATAGTTAGTAGAGAGGCTGTTAGATGACATTGAATAGTTGTCATTTAGCAGCTTCTTTTTATGATAATAAGTTGATAATGAAAATCAATGAGAACAGATAATTATACACAATTAGGAATTATTTTCAGTTTTTACTTGACAAGTTAAATGATAAGTGCTATCATTAAGGTGTAGTAAACGAAAAAGATTTTCATTTAGCACTTATGTGGTGCAATGTATATTTGAGGTGATAGTATGACTTTAAGAGACGGAAAGCCAGGCATGACTGTTCGTATCGAGAAGATTGCGGATTCCGATTTAAAGGAACGACTTATGACTATGGGTTTTATCCCAGGTACGAAGGTTAAGGTTTTGCGGCCTGCTCCGATGGGAGACCCGATGGCATTTGGTATTCGTGGCTACAATGTAGCAATGCGATTAGCCGATGCAGGTAAAATCGAAGTAAGTCAGGCTTGATAGGGGGGAAGGAAGACTATGTCAGATTTATCCGTAGCACTTACTGGTAATCCTAATACTGGTAAATCTACTATATTTAATGAGCTTACCGGAGCACGTCAGAAAATCGGTAACTGGCCAGGCGTAACTGTAGATAAAAAGGTTGGCTATACTAAGCTTGAGGACTGTAGCATTACTGTGGTTGACCTGCCGGGTACTTACAGTGTAAATGCACGTTCTCCAGAGGAAAAAATCGTTATTGACTACCTATTGCAAAATCCATCTGATGTGGTAATGGATATTGTGGATTCCTCCAATATCGAGCGTAATTTGTTCTTGACTATTCAGCTGTTTGAAAAGGGAATAACCAATGCTGGTTGTTCTCAATATGCAGGATGAAGCACAGAAGCGTGGTGTGGTAGTTGACCGTGAGAAATTACAAAACATCTTGGGTTATCCTGTTACTGAGGCTGTAGGTCGCAGCTCTCAGAGTGTGGAGCGTTTGAAGGTAACATTTACTAAGACTCGCATGCAGGAGTACAAGCCAAGTGAGCGTTTGCAGAGCTACATTGAGAGCATAAAAGAGGTAGAGGCTGGCAGTGGTACAGCAGATGAAAAGACTGAACAGATTATCAAGATGCGTTATGCGTTCATTGATGAAATCGTGGCTGAGGCAGTAGTTATCACCAATACTGGTGAAACTGTTTCCGAGAAGGCAGACCGTTTCTTGGCAAATGGTGTTTTGGCATTACCTATTTTCCTGGCAATCATGTATGCAGTGTTCCAGATTACATTTGAATGGATAGGACAGCCAATAGCAGATGCACTTGATGAGTTTATCGGTGGCGACTTTACAGATATGGTGGCTGAGGCTCTTGAAAGTGCAGAAGTAGCAGATTGGATGCAGTCACTTATCTTAGATGGTATCATTGGTGGTGTTGGTTCTGTAATAATATTTGTGCCATTGATTTTCATTTTGTTCTTCTGTCTGAGCTTCCTTGATGGCACTGGCTATATGGCGCGTGTGGCGTTCATCATGGACCCAATCATGCGCAGAGTTGGTCTTACCGGTAAAGGTGTTATGCCTCTGATTGTGGGCTTCGGCTGTGGCGTTCCATCTATCATGGGTGCTAGAGCATTGGATTCTGAGAAAGACCGTATGCTATCCATTATGGCATCTCCATTCTTGACCTGTGGTGCAAAGCTTCCTATCATGGCACTTTTCGCAGCGATGTTTTTCCCAGATAATGCCGCTAACGTAGTATTCGCTATGTATATTGTGGGCGTTGTCATGGCTATAGCTTCCTCTAAGCTGTTAGGTTCAACTGTATTTAAGGATGGTGGTTCAACCTTCCTGCTGGAGCTGCCACCTTACCGTTTCCCAGATATGAAAACCGTTATTGCTGGAAACCTGGGAGAAGGGCAAGGGGTACTTAGTAAAGGCTGGTACAGTTATCTTCTTGGGCTGTGTAATCATCTGGTTCTTAGGTGCATTTGGTTCTGATGGAATGGTAGAGGATATGGCTGACAGCTACCTGGCAACTATCGGTGGTGTAGTTGGTGCATTGTTTACCTTCCATGGCTTCGGTACTTGGGAAGCTGGTGCAGCTGCTATCTCTGGTATCTTGGCTAAGGAGTCCGTTGTATCTACTATCGGTGTTCTCTATGGTCTGGCTGATGTTTCCGCAGAGGCAGAGGATGCAGTCGAGACCGCAGAAGCACTTATGGAAACTGGTATGGCAGCAAGCTTTACAACTATGTCTGCATTGGCATTTATGGTATTCTCTCAGCTTTATACACCTTGCGTAACTGCTCTTGGTACTATCAAGAAAGAAGCAGGACATATTAAATGGATGGTATTCGCTGGCGTGTATATGTTTGCTGTAGCGTGGGTGGTATCGCTGATAGTTTATCAGGCAGGTACTGCATTAGGATTTTAATTGAAAGTAGTACTCTGCGTTGATACCACTGCTT
>CATQJL010000299.1:0-15315 GCA_958299035.1 Cylicocyclus nassatus | reverse complement strand
AAAGCAGTGGTATCAACGCAGAGTACTCCCAGTGTTTCTGTATTGCTCGTCAAGGGCTGCGCAAGTTCGCTATCGCTTCACCCTTTGACAAGCGGCAGCTAACATCTTCTCAAAAAAAGAACCAATTAAACAACTGGTTCTCTTTTTTTGTTTTTTATTTTGCTTTTTTTAAAAAAACAAAAATCTCGGTAGAGTCTGCATGAAATGCCCCACGGAGTGCGCCGGTCGACGTCAGTCGATAATCGTCATGCTATGCATGCGTGTAAGTGCGCCCTTAGTAATTTATCAATTCCTAAGGGGACTTATTTTGCAAATTTAGCATATCTTCTTTTTTTATTTTCATTTTCTAAATTTTAAAATTATTTTTTAATTCTTTTTTTACTCAAAACTTTTTTTCAAAAACAATTTTTTTAAAAATTTTCACAAAATTAAATTTTACTTTTTGATCCTTATTTTTTACTCCGAGCTTTTTTTCAAAAATCTCTCCGCCTCGTTATCACTCGTTGGTAAAGAGCATAAGGGAAAACTATCCCACGCAAGCGTGTGACCCCACAGTGTGGGGGTTTTCAGTGGGACTAAATTTTCTCGTTTTTAATACAAAAAACTACAGATATAATACGTTTTTAATACATAAAAAATACGAAAATAATACGTATTATTTTCGTATTATGACAACTCGTCATATCAAAAAATGCGTAAAAAAATTAACCATCTCTTTTACGATGGCTAACTTTTTATTTTCTTATTCGATTTTTAGTTTTAACTTTTAGCTTGAAAAAATTCATTCAAAATTTTTTCAACTACATCACTTTTAGTAACATGTTTCATTCTTTTTTTATCTTCATCCGAAATATTTTTTATTTTTTCTTTATCCAATTCTCTCTGAAAATTTTCAACCAAAGAAACAGTTTTTTTATTCAAAGTAACAATCATTCGAGATTTATTTTTACCGACTACCAACTCAAACTACCTCGCTCTTTTTAATTTTTAAATAAAACATAATTAGAAAAATTCTTATTCCAGCGATAGACAACACAATCAACTGCTTTATTAGTATCTAACTTATCATCAACATGAATTAAATCATCTTCTTTTTTATCCAACTGTAATTCTTTACGGATCTCTTTAAAAAGTCCTCCAAAAGAAATTTGGCGCTTATGATGCAATGCAGTTTCTAATTCTTTTATTATCTCTTTATCACTGGCAGAGTCATCAGAAATATAGTCAGAAGATTTAACAGTGTATTTAGCTACTTCTTTTGCACTAGCAACTAGCTCACCGTCTTTTTTTGACGGTTTAACAACTTGGATATTCACTACTGGTTTATAATCTAACTTACGCGCTTTTTGCCATAAATTAGACCAATCATCTTGAGATAAATAATGGCCTTTATTAAAATAACTAGGTTCAACCATCAATAACACATGCATGTGTTGATGAAACGTCTTTTTAGTTCGATTAACAGTAATTTCCGTTGATCTCGCATATCCTATCAATTTTTGAGCCACTTTCTTATATCTGAATAATTTATGACTTGCTTTTTGCATTTCAGCCACAGCATCTTTTAATTTGCCAAATTCAGCATTTTCTTCAGTGAGTGTTAAAAATAAAAAACGTGCTTTAGGAGATTTTTGATAAGCGTTATCTAAAATCTGTTTTAACTCAAATGAATTTTTTAAAGAACGTCGCCAGGAACACAAAGCACATAATTTACTTTTACAAAAATATGCCTTACTTAATTTCAATTCATTTTCTACTTTAGCAAATTCTAAAAACTCGCCACAAAATTCTACTCGCTCAGACTTCTTAGAATAACCTAATTCATTCAAATATTGCGCGTAAATCATGCTCAGTTGCTTTTTTTGCTTCCATGGTCTTACTTTACCTGTTTTACTTTTATCTTCTAAAAACTTCAAAAATAGCCCTCCTATGTGTAAGACACATACAGAGAGCTACCACCACAATTAAATTGACTTTTACAGGACAAAATTTTATAATATTACCTGTAAAAAAGAATTTTTTATATTTTTATAGTGTAGCTCATGCAGAAGATCCGCAAAATCTTTTAATCTGTATGTGCTTTTTTTTATACAATTTTTTTCAATTTTTAGTATATATCAATCTAATTTTAGATGCAATTTATTCCAAATTAGTTAAAAAAATAGAACTAAAAAACGCAAATCCTGTTAGTAATCAAAATCGCTCTCCGCCCCGTCATATCAACGCGCAGAGCACTTCCCAAAAAGACAGTTATTTCTATATGTATCAAGATAAGAAGAAAGGCGAAAAAATTTCGCCTTTCAAGGGGGATTCTCCCCCTTACCCCCTAACTCATGTACAAAAGTGTACACCTATGCAAATGAAGTTTTACGATAAAAATTCCAACTATCCCCTCCGCCCCTTTACAAAAGGGGAACCACTTCGCCAGTGAGGCAGAAAGGCAAAATTTGTTTGCCTTTAGATCCCAGTGTTTCTGTATTGCTCGTCAAGGGCTGCGCAAGTTCGCTATCGCTTCACCCTTTGACAAGCGGCAGCTAACATCTTCTCAAAAAAAGAACCAATTAAACAACTGGTTCTCTTTTTTTGTTTTTTATTTTGCTTTTTTTAAAAAAACAAAAATCTCGGTAGAGTCTGCATGAAATGCCCCACGGAGTGCGCCGGTCGACGTCAGTCGATAATCGTCATGCTATGCATGCGTGTAAGTGCGCCCTTAGTAATTTATCAATTCCTAAGGGGACTTATTTTGCAAATTTAGCATATCTTCTTTTTTTATTTTCATTTTCTAAATTTTAAAATTATTTTTTAATTCTTTTTTTACTCAAAACTTTTTTTCAAAAACAATTTTTTTAAAAATTTTCACAAAATTAAATTTTACTTTTTGATCCTTATTTTTTACTCCGAGCTTTTTTTCAAAAATCTCTCCGCCTCGTTATCACTCGTTGGTAAAGAGCATAAGGGAAAACTATCCCACGCAAGCGTGTGACCCCACAGTGTGGGGGTTTTCAGTGGGACTAAATTTTCTCGTTTTTAATACAAAAAACTACAGATATAATACGTTTTTAATACATAAAAAATACGAAAATAATACGTATTATTTTCGTATTATGACAACTCGTCATATCAAAAAATGCGTAAAAAAATTAACCATCTCTTTTACGATGGCTAACTTTTTATTTTCTTATTCGATTTTTAGTTTTAACTTTTAGCTTGAAAAAATTCATTCAAAATTTTTTCAACTACATCACTTTTAGTAACATGTTTCATTCTTTTTTTATCTTCATCCGAAATATTTTTTATTTTTTCTTTATCCAATTCTCTCTGAAAATTTTCAACCAAAGAAACAGTTTTTTTATTCAAAGTAACAATCATTCGAGATTTATTTTTACCGACTACCAACTCAAACTACCTCGCTCTTTTTAATTTTTAAATAAAACATAATTAGAAAAATTCTTATTCCAGCGATAGACAACACAATCAACTGCTTTATTAGTATCTAACTTATCATCAACATGAATTAAATCATCTTCTTTTTTATCCAACTGTAATTCTTTACGGATCTCTTTAAAAAGTCCTCCAAAAGAAATTTGGCGCTTATGATGCAATGCAGTTTCTAATTCTTTTATTATCTCTTTATCACTGGCAGAGTCATCAGAAATATAGTCAGAAGATTTAACAGTGTATTTAGCTACTTCTTTTGCACTAGCAACTAGCTCACCGTCTTTTTTTGACGGTTTAACAACTTGGATATTCACTACTGGTTTATAATCTAACTTACGCGCTTTTTGCCATAAATTAGACCAATCATCTTGAGATAAATAATGGCCTTTATTAAAATAACTAGGTTCAACCATCAATAACACATGCATGTGTTGATGAAACGTCTTTTTAGTTCGATTAACAGTAATTTCCGTTGATCTCGCATATCCTATCAATTTTTGAGCCACTTTCTTATATCTGAATAATTTATGACTTGCTTTTTGCATTTCAGCCACAGCATCTTTTAATTTGCCAAATTCAGCATTTTCTTCAGTGAGTGTTAAAAATAAAAAACGTGCTTTAGGAGATTTTTGATAAGCGTTATCTAAAATCTGTTTTAACTCAAATGAATTTTTTAAAGAACGTCGCCAGGAACACAAAGCACATAATTTACTTTTACAAAAATATGCCTTACTTAATTTCAATTCATTTTCTACTTTAGCAAATTCTAAAAACTCGCCACAAAATTCTACTCGCTCAGACTTCTTAGAATAACCTAATTCATTCAAATATTGCGCGTAAATCATGCTCAGTTGCTTTTTTTGCTTCCATGGTCTTACTTTACCTGTTTTACTTTTATCTTCTAAAAACTTCAAAAATAGCCCTCCTATGTGTAAGACACATACAGAGAGCTACCACCACAATTAAATTGACTTTTACAGGACAAAATTTTATAATATTACCTGTAAAAAAGAATTTTTTATATTTTTATAGTGTAGCTCATGCAGAAGATCCGCAAAATCTTTTAATCTGTATGTGCTTTTTTTTATACAATTTTTTTCAATTTTTAGTATATATCAATCTAATTTTAGATGCAATTTATTCCAAATTAGTTAAAAAAATAGAACTAAAAAACGCAAATCCTGTTAGTAATCAAAATCGCTCTCCGCCCCGTCATATCAACGCGCAGAGCACTTCCCAAAAAGACAGTTATTTCTATATGTATCAAGATAAGAAGAAAGGCGAAAAAATTTCGCCTTTCAAGGGGGATTCTCCCCCTTACCCCCTAACTCATGTACAAAAGTGTACACCTATGCAAATGAAGTTTTACGATAAAAATTCCAACTATCCCCTCCGCCCCTTTACAAAAGGGGAACCACTTCGCCAGTGAGGCAGAAAGGCAAAATTTGTTTGCCTTTAGATCCCAGTGTTTCTGTATTGCTCGTCAAGGGCTGCGCAAGTTCGCTATCGCTTCACCCTTTGACAAGCGGCAGCTAACATCTTCTCAAAAAAAGAACCAATTAAACAACTGGTTCTCTTTTTTTGTTTTTTATTTTGCTTTTTTTAAAAAAACAAAAATCTCGGTAGAGTCTGCATGAAATGCCCCACGGAGTGCGCCGGTCGACGTCAGTCGATAATCGTCATGCTATGCATGCGTGTAAGTGCGCCCTTAGTAATTTATCAATTCCTAAGGGGACTTATTTTGCAAATTTAGCATATCTTCTTTTTTTATTTTCATTTTCTAAATTTTAAAATTATTTTTTAATTCTTTTTTTACTCAAAACTTTTTTTCAAAAACAATTTTTTTAAAAATTTTCACAAAATTAAATTTTACTTTTTGATCCTTATTTTTTACTCCGAGCTTTTTTTCAAAAATCTCTCCGCCTCGTTATCACTCGTTGGTAAAGAGCATAAGGGAAAACTATCCCACGCAAGCGTGTGACCCCACAGTGTGGGGGTTTTCAGTGGGACTAAATTTTCTCGTTTTTAATACAAAAAACTACAGATATAATACGTTTTTAATACATAAAAAATACGAAAATAATACGTATTATTTTCGTATTATGACAACTCGTCATATCAAAAAAATGCGTAAAAAAATTAACCATCTCTTTTACGATGGCTAACTTTTTATTTTCTTATTCGATTTTTAGTTTTAACTTTTAGCTTGAAAAAATTCATTCAAAATTTTTTCAACTACATCACTTTTAGTAACATGTTTCATTCTTTTTTTATCTTCATCCGAAATATTTTTTATTTTTTCTTTATCCAATTCTCTCTGAAAATTTTCAACCAAAGAAACAGTTTTTTTATTCAAAGTAACAATCATTCGAGATTTATTTTTACCGACTACCAACTCAAACTACCTCGCTCTTTTTAATTTTTAAATAAAACATAATTAGAAAAATTCTTATTCCAGCGATAGACAACACAATCAACTGCTTTATTAGTATCTAACTTATCATCAACATGAATTAAATCATCTTCTTTTTTATCCAACTGTAATTCTTTACGGATCTCTTTAAAAAGTCCTCCAAAAGAAATTTGGCGCTTATGATGCAATGCAGTTTCTAATTCTTTTATTATCTCTTTATCACTGGCAGAGTCATCAGAAATATAGTCAGAAGATTTAACAGTGTATTTAGCTACTTCTTTTGCACTAGCAACTAGCTCACCGTCTTTTTTTGACGGTTTAACAACTTGGATATTCACTACTGGTTTATAATCTAACTTACGCGCTTTTTGCCATAAATTAGACCAATCATCTTGAGATAAATAATGGCCTTTATTAAAATAACTAGGTTCAACCATCAATAACACATGCATGTGTTGATGAAACGTCTTTTTAGTTCGATTAACAGTAATTTCCGTTGATCTCGCATATCCTATCAATTTTTGAGCCACTTTCTTATATCTGAATAATTTATGACTTGCTTTTTGCATTTCAGCCACAGCATCTTTTAATTTGCCAAATTCAGCATTTTCTTCAGTGAGTGTTAAAAATAAAAAACGTGCTTTAGGAGATTTTTGATAAGCGTTATCTAAAATCTGTTTTAACTCAAATGAATTTTTTAAAGAACGTCGCCAGGAACACAAAGCACATAATTTACTTTTACAAAAATATGCCTTACTTAATTTCAATTCATTTTCTACTTTAGCAAATTCTAAAAACTCGCCACAAAATTCTACTCGCTCAGACTTCTTAGAATAACCTAATTCATTCAAATATTGCGCGTAAATCATGCTCAGTTGCTTTTTTTGCTTCCATGGTCTTACTTTACCTGTTTTACTTTTATCTTCTAAAAACTTCAAAAATAGCCCTCCTATGTGTAAGACACATACAGAGAGCTACCACCACAATTAAATTGACTTTTACAGGACAAAATTTTATAATATTACCTGTAAAAAAGAATTTTTTATATTTTTATAGTGTAGCTCATGCAGAAGATCCGCAAAATCTTTTAATCTGTATGTGCTTTTTTTTATACAATTTTTTTCAATTTTTAGTATATATCAATCTAATTTTAGATGCAATTTATTCCAAATTAGTTAAAAAAATAGAACTAAAAAACGCAAATCCTGTTAGTAATCAAAATCGCTCTCCGCCCCGTCATATCAACGCGCAGAGCACTTCCCAAAAAGACAGTTATTTCTATATGTATCAAGATAAGAAGAAAGGCGAAAAAATTTCGCCTTTCAAGGGGGATTCTCCCCCTTACCCCCTAACTCATGTACAAAAGTGTACACCTATGCAAATGAAGTTTTACGATAAAAATTCCAACTATCCCCTCCGCCCCTTTACAAAAGGGGAACCACTTCGCCAGTGAGGCAGAAAGGCAAAATTTGTTTGCCTTTAGATCCCAGTGTTTCTGTATTGCTCGTCAAGGGCTGCGCAAGTTCGCTATCGCTTCACCCTTTGACAAGCGGCAGCTAACATCTTCTCAAAAAAAGAACCAATTAAACAACTGGTTCTCTTTTTTTGTTTTTTATTTTGCTTTTTTTAAAAAAACAAAAATCTCGGTAGAGTCTGCATGAAATGCCCCACGGAGTGCGCCGGTCGACGTCAGTCGATAATCGTCATGCTATGCATGCGTGTAAGTGCGCCCTTAGTAATTTATCAATTCCTAAGGGGACTTATTTTGCAAATTTAGCATATCTTCTTTTTTTATTTTCATTTTCTAAATTTTAAAATTATTTTTTAATTCTTTTTTTACTCAAAACTTTTTTTCAAAAACAATTTTTTTAAAAATTTTCACAAAATTAAATTTTACTTTTTGATCCTTATTTTTTACTCCGAGCTTTTTTTCAAAAATCTCTCCGCCTCGTTATCACTCGTTGGTAAAGAGCATAAGGGAAAACTATCCCACGCAAGCGTGTGACCCCACAGTGTGGGGGTTTTCAGTGGGACTAAATTTTCTCGTTTTTAATACAAAAAACTACAGATATAATACGTTTTTAATACATAAAAAATACGAAAATAATACGTATTATTTTCGTATTATGACAACTCGTCATATCAAAAAATGCGTAAAAAAATTAACCATCTCTTTTACGATGGCTAACTTTTTATTTTCTTATTCGATTTTTAGTTTTAACTTTTAGCTTGAAAAAATTCATTCAAAATTTTTTCAACTACATCACTTTTAGTAACATGTTTTCATTCTTTTTTTATCTTCATCCGAAATATTTTTTATTTTTTCTTTATCCAATTCTCTCTGAAAATTTTCAACCAAAGAAACAGTTTTTTTATTCAAAGTAACAATCATTCGAGATTTATTTTTACCGACTACCAACTCAAACTACCTCGCTCTTTTTAATTTTTAAATAAAACATAATTAGAAAAATTCTTATTCCAGCGATAGACAACACAATCAACTGCTTTATTAGTATCTAACTTATCATCAACATGAATTAAATCATCTTCTTTTTTATCCAACTGTAATTCTTTACGGATCTCTTTAAAAAGTCCTCCAAAAGAAATTTGGCGCTTATGATGCAATGCAGTTTCTAATTCTTTTATTATCTCTTTATCACTGGCAGAGTCATCAGAAATATAGTCAGAAGATTTAACAGTGTATTTAGCTACTTCTTTTGCACTAGCAACTAGCTCACCGTCTTTTTTTGACGGTTTAACAACTTGGATATTCACTACTGGTTTATAATCTAACTTACGCGCTTTTTGCCATAAATTAGACCAATCATCTTGAGATAAATAATGGCCTTTATTAAAATAACTAGGTTCAACCATCAATAACACATGCATGTGTTGATGAAACGTCTTTTTAGTTCGATTAACAGTAATTTCCGTTGATCTCGCATATCCTATCAATTTTTGAGCCACTTTCTTATATCTGAATAATTTATGACTTGCTTTTTGCATTTCAGCCACAGCATCTTTTAATTTGCCAAATTCAGCATTTTCTTCAGTGAGTGTTAAAAATAAAAAACGTGCTTTAGGAGATTTTTGATAAGCGTTATCTAAAATCTGTTTTAACTCAAATGAATTTTTTAAAGAACGTCGCCAGGAACACAAAGCACATAATTTACTTTTACAAAAATATGCCTTACTTAATTTCAATTCATTTTCTACTTTAGCAAATTCTAAAAACTCGCCACAAAATTCTACTCGCTCAGACTTCTTAGAATAACCTAATTCATTCAAATATTGCGCGTAAATCATGCTCAGTTGCTTTTTTTGCTTCCATGGTCTTACTTTACCTGTTTTACTTTTATCTTCTAAAAACTTCAAAAATAGCCCTCCTATGTGTAAGACACATACAGAGAGCTACCACCACAATTAAATTGACTTTTACAGGACAAAATTTTATAATATTACCTGTAAAAAAGAATTTTTTATATTTTTATAGTGTAGCTCATGCAGAAGATCCGCAAAATCTTTTAATCTGTATGTGCTTTTTTTTATACAATTTTTTTCAATTTTTAGTATATATCAATCTAATTTTAGATGCAATTTATTCCAAATTAGTTAAAAAAATAGAACTAAAAAACGCAAATCCTGTTAGTAATCAAAATCGCTCTCCGCCCCGTCATATCAACGCGCAGAGCACTTCCCAAAAAGACAGTTATTTCTATATGTATCAAGATAAGAAGAAAGGCGAAAAAATTTCGCCTTTCAAGGGGGATTCTCCCCCTTACCCCCTAACTCATGTACAAAAGTGTACACCTATGCAAATGAAGTTTTACGATAAAAATTCCAACTATCCCCTCCGCCCCTTTACAAAAGGGGAACCACTTCGCCAGTGAGGCAGAAAGGCAAAATTTGTTTGCCTTTAGATCCCAGTGTTTCTGTATTGCTCGTCAAGGGCTGCGCAAGTTCGCTATCGCTTCACCCTTTGACAAGCGGCAGCTAACATCTTCTCAAAAAAAGAACCAATTAAACAACTGGTTCTCTTTTTTTGTTTTTTATTTTGCTTTTTTTAAAAAAACAAAAATCTCGGTAGAGTCTGCATGAAATGCCCCACGGAGTGCGCCGGTCGACGTCAGTCGATAATCGTCATGCTATGCATGCGTGTAAGTGCGCCCTTAGTAATTTATCAATTCCTAAGGGGACTTATTTTGCAAATTTAGCATATCTTCTTTTTTTATTTTCATTTTCTAAATTTTAAAATTATTTTTTAATTCTTTTTTTACTCAAAACTTTTTTTCAAAAACAATTTTTTTAAAAATTTTCACAAAATTAAATTTTACTTTTTGATCCTTATTTTTTACTCCGAGCTTTTTTTCAAAAATCTCTCCGCCTCGTTATCACTCGTTGGTAAAGAGCATAAGGGAAAACTATCCCACGCAAGCGTGTGACCCCACAGTGTGGGGGTTTTCAGTGGGACTAAATTTTCTCGTTTTTAATACAAAAAACTACAGATATAATACGTTTTTAATACATAAAAAATACGAAAATAATACGTATTATTTTCGTATTATGACAACTCGTCATATCAAAAAATGCGTAAAAAAATTAACCATCTCTTTTACGATGGCTAACTTTTTATTTTCTTATTCGATTTTTAGTTTTAACTTTTAGCTTGAAAAAATTCATTCAAAATTTTTTCAACTACATCACTTTTAGTAACATGTTTCATTCTTTTTTTATCTTCATCCGAAATATTTTTTATTTTTTCTTTATCCAATTCTAGTACTCTGCGTTGATACCACTGCTTGTTTTTTTATTCAAAGTAACAATCATTCGAGATTTATTTTTACCGACTACCAACTCAAACTACCTCGCTCTTTTTAATTTTTAAATAAAACATAATTAGAAAAATTCTTATTCCAGCGATAGACAACACAATCAACTGCTTTATTAGTATCTAACTTATCATCAACATGAATTAAATCATCTTCTTTTTTATCCAACTGTAATTCTTTACGGATCTCTTTAAAAAGTCCTCCAAAAGAAATTTGGCGCTTATGATGCAATGCAGTTTCTAATTCTTTTATTATCTCTTTATCACTGGCAGAGTCATCAGAAATATAGTCAGAAGATTTAACAGTGTATTTAGCTACTTCTTTTGCACTAGCAACTAGCTCACCGTCTTTTTTTGACGGTTTAACAACTTGGATATTCACTACTGGTTTATAATCTAACTTACGCGCTTTTTGCCATAAATTAGACCAATCATCTTGAGATAAATAATGGCCTTTATTAAAATAACTAGGTTCAACCATCAATAACACATGCATGTGTTGATGAAACGTCTTTTTAGTTCGATTAACAGTAATTTCCGTTGATCTCGCATATCCTATCAATTTTTGAGCCACTTTCTTATATCTGAATAATTTATGACTTGCTTTTTGCATTTCAGCCACAGCATCTTTTAATTTGCCAAATTCAGCATTTTCTTCAGTGAGTGTTAAAAATAAAAAACGTGCTTTAGGAGATTTTTGATAAGCGTTATCTAAAATCTGTTTTAACTCAAATGAATTTTTTAAAGAACGTCGCCAGGAACACAAAGCACATAATTTACTTTTACAAAAATATGCCTTACTTAATTTCAATTCATTTTCTACTTTAGCAAATTCTAAAAACTCGCCACAAAATTCTACTCGCTCAGACTTCTTAGAATAACCTAATTCATTCAAATATTGCGCGTAAATCATGCTCAGTTGCTTTTTTTTGCTTCCATGGTCTTACTTTACCTGTTTTACTTTTATCTTCTAAAAACTTCAAAAATAGCCCTCCTATGTGTAAGACACATACAGAGAGCTACCACCACAATTAAATTGACTTTTACAGGACAAAATTTTATAATATTACCTGTAAAAAAGAATTTTTTATATTTTTATAGTGTAGCTCATGCAGAAGATCCGCAAAATAGTACTCTGCGTTGATACCACTGCTTTTTTTTTCAATTTTTAGTATATATCAATCTAATTTTAGATGCAATTTATTCCAAATTAGTTAAAAAAATAGAACTAAAAAACGCAAATCCTGTTAGTAATCAAAATCGCTCTCCGCCCCGTCATATCAACGCGCAGAGCACTTCCCAAAAAGACAGTTATTTCTATATGTATCAAGATAAGAAGAAAGGCGAAAAAATTTCGCCTTTCAAGGGGGATTCTCCCCCTTACCCCCTAACTCATGTACAAAAGTGTACACCTATGCAAATGAAGTTTTACGATAAAAATTCCAACTATCCCCTCCGCCCCTTTACAAAAGGGGAACCACTTCGCCAGTGAGGCAGAAAGGCAAAATTTGTTTGCCTTTAGATCCCAGTGTTTCTGTATTGCTCGTCAAGGGCTGCGCAAGTTCGCTATCGCTTCACCCTTTGACAAGCGGCAGCTAACATCTTCTCAAAAAAAGAACCAATTAAACAACTGGTTCTCTTTTTTTGTTTTTTATTTTGCTTTTTTTAAAAAAACAAAAATCTCGGTAGAGTCTGCATGAAATGCCCCACGGAGTGCGCCGGTCGACGTCAGTCGATAATCGTCATGCTATGCATGCGTGTAAGTGCGCCCTTAGTAATTTATCAATTCCTAAGGGGACTTATTTTGCAAATTTAGCATATCTTCTTTTTTTATTTTCATTTTCTAAATTTTAAAATTATTTTTTAATTCTTTTTTTACTCAAAACTTTTTTTCAAAAACAATTTTTTTAAAAATTTTCACAAAATTAAATTTTACTTTTTGATCCTTATTTTTTACTCCGAGCTTTTTTTCAAAAATCTCTCCGCCTCGTTATCACTCGTTGGTAAAGAGCATAAGGGAAAACTATCCCACGCAAGCGTGTGACCCCACAGTGTGGGGGTTTTCAGTGGGACTAAATTTTCTCGTTTTTAATACAAAAAACTACAGATATAATACGTTTTTAATACATAAAAAATACGAAAATAATACGTATTATTTTCGTATTATGACAACTCGTCATATCAAAAAATGCGTAAAAAAATTAACCATCTCTTTTACGATGGCTAACTTTTTATTTTCTTATTCGATTTTTAGTTTTAACTTTTAGCTTGAAAAAATTCATTCAAAATTTTTTCAACTACATCACTTTTAGTAACATGTTTCATTCTTTTTTTATCTTCATCCGAAATATTTTTTATTTTTTCTTTATCCAATTCTCTCTGAAAATTTTCAACCAAAGAAACAGTTTTTTTATTCAAAGTAACAATCATTCGAGATTTATTTTTACCGACTACCAACTCAAACTACCTCGCTCTTTTTAATTTTTAAATAAAACATAATTAGAAAAATTCTTATTCCAGCGATAGACAACACAATCAACTGCTTTATTAGTATCTAACTTATCATCAACATGAATTAAATCATCTTCTTTTTTATCCAACTGTAATTCTTTACGGATCTCTTTAAAAAGTCCTCCAAAAGAAATTTGGCGCTTATGATGCAATGCAGTTTCTAATTCTTTTATTATCTCTTTATCACTGGCAGAGTCATCAGAAATATAGTCAGAAGATTTAACAGTGTATTTAGCTACTTCTTTTGCACTAGCAACTAGCTCACCGTCTTTTTTTGACGGTTTAACAACTTGGATATTCACTACTGGTTTATAATCTAACTTACGCGCTTTTTGCCATAAATTAGACCAATCATCTTGAGATAAATAATGGCCTTTATTAAAATAACTAGGTTCAACCATCAATAACACATGCATGTGTTGATGAAACGTCTTTTTAGTTCGATTAACAGTAATTTCCGTTGATCTCGCATATCCTATCAATTTTTGAGCCACTTTCTTATATCTGAATAATTTATGACTTGCTTTTTGCATTTCAGCCACAGCATCTTTTAATTTGCCAAATTCAGCATTTTCTTCAGTGAGTGTTAAAAATAAAAAACGTGCTTTAGGAGATTTTTGATAAGCGTTATCTAAAATCTGTTTTAACTCAAATGAATTTTTTAAAGAACGTCGCCAGGAACACAAAGCACATAATTTACTTTTACAAAAATATGCCTTACTTAATTTCAATTCATTTTCTACTTTAGCAAATTCTAAAAACTCGCCACAAAATTCTACTCGCTCAGACTTCTTAGAATAACCTAATTCATTCAAATATTGCGCGTAAATCATGCTCAGTTGCTTTTTTTGCTTCCATGGTCTTACTTTACCTGTTTTACTTTTATCTTCTAAAAACTTCAAAAATAGCCCTCCTATGTGTAAGACACATACAGAGAGCTACCACCACAATTAAATTGACTTTTACAGGACAAAATTTTATAATATTACCTGTAAAAAAGAATTTTTTATATTTTTATAGTGTAGCTCATGCAGAAGATCCGCAAAATCTTTTAATCTGTATGTGCTTTTTTTTATACAATTTTTTTCAATTTTTAGTATATATCAATCTAATTTTAGATGCAATTTATTCCAAATTAGTTAAAAAAATAGAACTAAAAAACGCAAATCCTGTTAGTAATCAAAATCGCTCTCCGCCCCGTCATATCAACGCGCAGAGCACTTCCCAAAAAGACAGTTATTTCTATATGTATCAAGATAAGAAGAAAGGCGAAAAAATTTCGCCTTTCAAGGGGGATTCTCCCCCTTACCCCCTAACTCATGTACAAAAGTGTACACCTATGCAAATGAAGTTTTACGATAAAAATTCCAACTATCCCCTCCGCCCCTTTACAAAAGGGGAACCACTTCGCCAGTGAGGCAGAAAGGCAAAATTTGTTTGCCTTTAGATCCCAGTGTTTCTGTATTGCTCGTCAAGGGCTGCGCAAGTTCGCTATCGCTTCACCCTTTGACAAGCGGCAGCTAACATCTTCTCAAAAAAAGAACCAATTAAACAACTGGTTCTCTTTTTTTGTTTTTTATTTTGCTTTTTTTAAAAAAACAAAAATCTCGGTAGAGTCTGCATGAAATGCCCCACGGAGTGCGCCGGTCGACGTCAGTCGATAATCGTCATGCTATGCATGCGTGTAAGTGCGCCCTTAGTAATTTATCAATTCCTAAGGGGACTTATTTTGCAAATTTAGCATATCTTCTTTTTTTATTTTCATTTTCTAAATTTTAAAATTATTTTTTAATTCTTTTTTTACTCAAAACTTTTTTTCAAAAACAATTTTTTTAAAAATTTTCACAAAATTAAATTTTACTTTTTGATCCTTATTTTTTACTCCGAGCTTTTTTTCAAAAATCTCTCCGCCTCGTTATCACTCGTTGGTAAAGAGCATAAGGGAAAACTATCCCACGCAAGCGTGTGACCCCACAGTGTGGGGGTTTTCAGTGGGACTAAATTTTCTCGTTTTTAATACAAAAAACTACAGATATAATACGTTTTTAATACATAAAAAATACGAAAATAATACGTATTATTTTCGTATTATGACAACTAGTACTCTGCGTTGATACCACTGCTT
>CATQJL010000298.1:0-15424 GCA_958299035.1 Cylicocyclus nassatus | reverse complement strand
AGCAGTGGTATCAACGCAGAGTACTTGCCATTTTGTATTGTACATAATAATATCGCCAATATTTTTGAAAATAATGCCATATCACCCACCCATAACTATCACATAATAAAAAGTCAAATCACACGGTTCTCATTTTCTATTATATATCTACTAGAGACAGATTATATCTGTCCAGTATTATATATTTTATTTCAGTCCTGGGTATATGGAGATATTTGGAGTGCATTATCAATATCATGATATTCTTATCTAGCGCTCCATCATTTTGAACATTTTTTTTAATGGTTTTGTGTGGTTAGCAGTGTTTAGGCTGAAAGATCAGCTGTGCTCCACCTCCGGAAGTTCCATATTGAGGTTGAATGAGGAACTGCAGCTACCTGTGCCCTGTGAAACATATACTGCTGTTGTAAACCTTAACTTAAACCTGAACTGATCGGCTCTCGAGATCGGCTAATTAGAGAAATATCTACCTATACAGAAAGATAGATGATAAATCTTTATATCTCTTTCCAATTCACATAGATTTTAATGTAAAACCTATGCAGTATTACATTAACCCAAAATTGAATTATTGGTGCAGTTACATAGATGATATGAGGAAAAGTGTAAATTAAATCTATTATGTGTCAAATAGATTTGTTATGTACTGATGTTTTGAGTGTCTCCCTGCTGCACGTACTTCTGATCTGTTTCATCCCAACATACAGAAAAAGAGTTAAAACGTTTTAGTCAGGGGACATCCATTTAGGTTTAATAATAAAGAAGCAGTGATGGCCGTGTCACGGCTTCTATTGGTAGAAATGGAGTGAATGATTTTGAAGGACAATAGTGTTACAGCCTGTTAACAAAGCTCTGCCATTTTTGAAGGAAATGATATTGGTATTGTGTGAGCTATCAAATTTGTTCTTGCCGCTAATGGTCACACCATAATTATTGCTGAAAGCGCCTTGTTCTAGACAGCCGTGAATACAGCTTCTGGCACAAAGTATAGAGAGTGATTATAGCTTGGAGTCTGGAAGATTACACATAATTGTTTAAGGAGGAATGATGCACTACCTTCAGCTGAACCTTTATTTTCATATGCTTAGGATAAGGCTTCGCTCGTTACAGTTTCGAAAAAGGATGCACTGATACCACTTTTTTCTACAAAATACAGTTTACCAAAACCCAGTACCGATACTAATGCACTGACTTTACTACTGAATAAGTGCCTATAAATCCTGATATTTACAGTGTTTCATTTTTCATAGGTTTTATTTTGGTAAAATCAGTAAATAAGATAGAATAAGCTTTAAGAAAAGCATTTACTGGTTGAGTAACTGCACATTTAAAAAGTTTCAGAGTTATGGGGGAAAAAAACAACACCACAGATATACTGCTGGCTTCAGTCAATGTATAGTAGCATGCTTTTGTTTCAGTATCTGCTTCAAGATAATGGTGCTCTCTATTGCTCAAACTGATCTACTATGCATAGGTGCAACACTAGTTTCTAGAACTGTCAGGTAAATAAAGTACAGGTTTATTTTATAGCATGGAAATAAACTCTCCTATAACACAAATCTAAGGTGAAGTTAATAGTTTGGTTAAAAGTTAATGATTATAGAGCAGATATTGTGTGATGTCAGGCATTTTACTCTATTATAGCAGCTGCAACTCAATTTAGTCAGAAGTTGTAATACCATCAGTCCAGGAGTACTTTAAACCTATTACTAACTCTGCTTAAATTACCTCCTTTCACAGGTAAGCCAGAGCCACCATTTAATCTGCATTATAATGTGACCATTGAGGGTGAGGTGGTGTTCACATGGAGTGACTCACAGTCTAGTAGATACCCACTTAACTACGAGATCCGATACTCATCCAACACTTCTCTCCAACACTGGGAGGTGAGGAAAACATTAACACTCAGTTGAGGTGGGTGTACCAAAAAACACTTGATCTGGCTCTCAAATTAAAGTAAATTACGTAATTAAGTAAAAACAAGTGTTTTCCACTGTTCTGTTCTTCTGTTCTAAATCTATGGGTGGATGCAGTTTTTTGTGCATGTAAAGAAAACTAAATATGTGTATTTGTTTTGCAAGGTGGTGAATACACATCATCCCTGGGTGTCCCTGAAGGAGCTTAGTTCTGGAATTATTTACACAGTGCAGGTACGCAGTCAGAGCCCTCAACACCTGCAGTACTGGAGTAACTGGAGCCAACCTTTCTACCTCACACTCAATGGTAAGGGAGCTACAAAATAGTAACCTGATAGACCATTGTGAGATTTATTAGATAGATAGAACTTTGTTTACTTGATTTACAAATCAAAACTTTCATATCACTCGTACTAAGGTGTCAGACCCTTGTTCATACACTTACATGCAAAAAGTCATGGGATAGCAGTGTATATATAGGGACGACTTGAAAACATCCACACCTCTGTATTTTGTGAGGTGTTCTCTTGTGGGTGAGGTTGAACACTGTTCTTGGCAGATTGATGTGAATTATCAGGGTTTAATCTGGAGTTTTTTTTAGTAATCTCTGCATTCCAATGGAATATATATCAATGTTTACAAAGCTTTATCATAATTTATGGCATCAGTCCAAAGATGAATCGTTGTTGCTTTGGCATTGTAGAATCTAGCTGTTGCCTGCTGCAAGATGAGAATTGGAAAATTTCATGTCTGAAGTTGTGCAGGGATTTAGCATTCCTAAATCTACAGTGTTATGTGCATTCCAGTGTACATAATAGGCATTTCCGTCCACAGTCAAGCAATCACATCTACATTTAACGCAAGAGGCCCCACACTCCTTTTCTGCAGGTAATTGCAGCATTGTTTAGCTTCCATGGCACATGATAAACCATGGGACACAATATTCTTATTCTTATTCTATACTGTTTTACCTGTAAACCTTTTGTTGTGTAGTAGTTACTTATGTGACAATGTAGGGCTACTGTGTGTGCCATGTTTTTGAAAATCATTTTTGTGATTTTTGTTGAGCTTTTTCACTTCATTATATAACTAATGGCAAGCTTTTAAAAATGCCAGAATGTAACTAATGGCAAGCTTTATGTGAATGCCAGAATGCTTTTAATGAATAATTCACTGTACTAACCATATGGTAGCTAGGCATCGTATTTTTTTGCACTTTTAAACGGAAAATATTGTTAAGTGGTTCATTATGTTAGAGACTATACTGACTTACTGTACTGGCAGGAAGTTATTACTTATGCAGATGGCCTCTTATGGTAATTTTTAGCAGGACAATCCCATTTAACGTATCATTTTGCATTAGAAGCATTCTGAACTAAATCAAACACACACGCTGGTCAGAATCTTTAGAAGGCTGCTTATGTATAATGACTAATGCCTAACAAGTGGGATTAAGTGATGACACTGAATCAGCCGTGTGTGTGTGTTGTGGAGTGTCTTGATGATTGCTCTCATGGGCCGTTGAGAGCTAAAAGAAAAGTCTGTTGCAAGGTTTGCAGCAGTTGAATTGGATACATTTGTGGAGAAACATGTTTTAAAGTCTTCATAAGAATTGGTTATGAAGAATATTAAAAATAATTACTCTCAGATGCAGAGGAAGGACTGACTCTATATGATCATATGACAGATTTTTTCATTATGTGGGAATGTAGCAGATTTCTGTCTGTGAATAAAAAGATGTGCAAATAGAGTGAGCAAAATTAGACACTTTAATTTACTACCTAGACCAAGCAACATAAGCCACCACTAAATACAATTGACAATGTTTATAGTGGTAATAAAAAAAAAGTTGCCATGTACACAGATGCCGTCTTAGTCTCCATGTGACATCAGAGGAATCTGGTTTAGGACAGTGCTTCCATCAAACATGTTACTATTACTGCTAAGAGTATCATATTTCACTGAAACTTACTTTGAATAAAAGCAAAAGTTATCCCTGTCACAAAAATGTGTTATCAACTTATTGTACAATATATAAACATGACCTTGATTTTTGTTTTTTTTGGCTGATCTGGATATTGGCTATTAGGGGTGCAAAATATATATGGGCCAAAAAACTTGGCTTGGCTGCACTTATTTTTTCCAGGCTAAGAAGTAGTTTGGTGGGTGGGTGCATTCACTGTGGACATCTACCTTGCTTTGTCTTTCTGTATCTTACTCAAATACACTCGATCTTATCCAAAAAGCTGAAAAGCCGTACCTTACTCAACCTTGCTCCTCCTCCAGCTTAGTAATGTCACATGAGCACATAAGTACAGTCTGCAGCCTGAAGAACTCCCTCTATTGCTTTACACAGGTAATGCAATTTGAGCTTGCTGTTATCGAATGCAATATTGCAACTTTTGATGTGTTTATAGTTTTAAACTCATAATGCAATAGCGATTAAAAGTACAATTTATCATACAGACTTATTGGGCATAGGCATTGATTAACCTGATAAACGAGAGTCCATCATTTCGAAGAGACATCACTCTGAGCTGTAAGTGGAAAGCAAAATGTGTCTCTGCTGTTATAATACCATTGACAAATTATCTAAAATTGTCCTAAAATGACAATAGTATTGTTTTTTTGTTTTTTTTTTCAGTTTATCACACAATAAAAATATTTATAATTACAGGCCTAACCTGTAGTGTAAAAGTTACACCTATACACTAAACTGTCAATCTGAATGGTTCCTCTGTTCTCTGTTTAGCTTTTTTCTGTTGGAGGTAGGATTACATCTCTTTTGTCCAACATTTGTTGGGTTTATTTACCATGGCAACCTGAACGGAGAATTAGTTTGTGTACTCAGAGGAAGATGAGGGAAGATAAGGACCACTGCACACAGATGCTGCCAGGAGGCTTGAGAGAAAACTAACTAAGCAGCCTAAATAGGAGCTTGCTCCAGACTGAAAATGCAGCCTGGTTTGTGCGCCTTATTAAGCTTTCTCATTCATCATTCTTACCCCCTTTACCTACTTTCATTGATGTTTTTGGTGTGTTTTTCTAAACACACTGGCTATGGGAAAGTTACTTTCTCCCTGTAACTTTGGTCAACATCGACATTTAATTGATTAGAAAGCTAAGTAATGACTAGATGCCAATTGTGTCGTCTTTGCTGCGGTACAATCAGAACGCTGAAAAGAGCAATGCATTTGGCTCAGATAAAGATGATGGGGGTTTTGGATGATGTTGATCTAGCTTCTTTAGCTTTAACCTGCATTTATGAATTTCACAGTGAACTTTGTTCACAGACAGGATCATTCCCGATTTTAATTAAATGCTACTTGAGGGTAAGAAGATCTGCAGCATCCAGTTTTGTGGTTGGTCTATTTCCTTGTGCACAGGGATTTCTTATGATGGGGAGTCTGCACAGAAAGTCTTATGATAACATTATTTACTGTAGACACTGGTATATTTCAGTGTTATCATTTTTTAAATGTTTAATTGGTTTGTTAAACCTCTTCTTATTTTGCATATGTTTTTGTATTAGTACAACTTACTTTTCTAGCCTCTCTCCTTTTTGCCCCTGTCCCAATATATAAATGAGGTGAAATGCTAAAATGTTGCATTTTCAACATCTGATCTATGTTCGATTATGAATCAGCTTTTGGTCTATGAGGTACATTTTTTATTTCAGTTTTGCACAGCGTCATTTTCTGGGAATTGGAGATGTTCAATAAGCATAGAAACTGTTTTAATACATAAAATGAGAGAACTAAATAACCTTCTAATTGAAAAGAGTTGGTAGATACAACAGCAGTTATGCAGGAAAATAACAAAATATCTGAGAAACAAAATTCGACCAAAAACTCTATAGCTGTAGCAGGAACTTCAAAGACATGCACTTGCTGTCCAAATGTTTATGAGACTTATTTTATGAATGCATTCAGCTAATAATGTGTAATTATAATAATTACTTACACCTATTGCTTTATCAAAAGTGCAAATGCACCTATACAATTTGTCTAGTCCTGGTAAATAACTGTTGTCAATATAATAGGACTGTCTGGAGCAGATAAACTTATACCCTATTGGCACCATGAATTAAATGCTCTTAAACTATGCAATGAAAACCTCAATTCTTACATCAAAATCAAGCAAAAGCAGAATAAACTCTTTTTAGTACTCTTAAATTCAGAAGAAAGGATGAATTAACAAGTGTCTCTGCACTTTTGTTCATATGGTGTATGGAGAGTTTTAATTAGTTATTCCATAGACTGTATATAAAAGATGGACGCTGTGTCGCCGTTCCCATTCATTCAATGAAAATGAAGCCAAAATCTTCCGCCATTTTGGCGATTCAGAGACCAGAGTCTGCGCAGTAGAGACCAGAGGAGGGAGAAAGGCTGTGGAGAGACGCCTACTCATTTAAATAACCCCGCCCCTGAGGGCTGCCTCGCGGTCACAGACTGCAGAGCAGGGCGGAGCGGAGCTGACGGTCTGTTATTGGTCCCGCCCATAAGCAGCCCTTTTACCATAACCACACCTTTTTTGAATAGAGACGAATAAAGTTTTAAAAACCGAATTCTGTGGGGATATAAAAATTTGACAATATAAGCAGAGGTTACACTAGCTGTTGCATTTAAATAATGGAGGTAGAATTACAGTATATTAGAAAAAAACGTGATTGAAAGTTGTCTGTTTTGCCATTGAAACCTATGGGGATGGGTGGAGTTACACAGCTTTCTGCAGCCGAACAGCAGGGGGCGCCCGACCTGTGGTGGCTTCACTTTAAAGAGACAATGCTCTGTCCAGCTATATACAGTCTATGAGTTATTCCTACATTACACATCCAGTATCTCTAAACAACAGGTTCCTATGCTAAAAATCTACCCAGAATTGTAAAGTTATTTGGTAAAATGCAGTGTAGTAAACAACTCTCTCATTCTTTTTCTGTTTCTGCTCCTCAACAGTGAGCTACATCCCTGCTGAAGTCTTCACCCGACCAGATGCAGAAGTGACTGTATACGGTGTATTTCACAACCACAGCTGGTCTGCCAGAAGGGCTGTGTGGATGCTGAATGGCCAGGTGATCCCAGAAAGCCAGTATAGAGTGGTCAATGAGCGGGTCAGTGCGGTCACCATTAGGTCAAAGGAGCCTGGGTTTGATACTCTGCTGTGCTGCCACCCATGGGGGGAGAGATATAAATGCAACATTGCTTATGCCAAGGTTTACACAGAAGGTGAGAGACTTTTTGGCACATTCTTTACAGATTACTAAGTTGGCTCATCATGATATCTTGATATCACCATAATTTGCTTTTTGTTTGTTGGATAAGTGACATATATAAGAATTTTCAACAGGCCAATTAAAAAAACAAAAAACATTTAGTCTTGTTACATTTACCTTCTTAACAGTACTCACAGAAGATTTTAAAATACCATAATCTTAAGTAGATTCTATTAGCTACGTAAATTAGATTTCTTTTTTTTATTATTTATTACAGTCACTGCTATTATAGGTTACACCACATGATATTGTGATATTTTAAGTAAGTACTATCATAAATGGTGCAGGCATCTGATGAAAGTGAACAGAAGTGTGACCTTTCATACATCCCAATGCTTATTTTTTTATGACTATGGAAATGCAAAATGTTGTTTTTCTCTGCTTACTTTCAGGACTTTTTGATGCAAATATAACCTGTCAGACTGATCAGAGGTCAAGAACTGATTCCATGACCTGCAAATGGAATAAGAGTGCATGGGCAGTGGTCAGATTTCTATACAAGTATGCATATTCATTCAATTTTCAGATTATTTCTCTGGTGATTATCATTGGACAAATGACTAATTCTAGTGTTCTTTGTATTAATGTGTTATTTCTTTTAGAACATATAATGGAATGTGTGAGGTGATACCTCCTGATGAAGGTGTGATGACTGCAGTGCAGGAGGATTCAATGGTTGGGGTGAAGGAGTGCCCAGATGGAGTAGGAGACTTTCGTGAATGCACCTTGCAAGGCTTGAGCCTGTTCTCCTGTTACAAGCTATGGCTAGTGGTGGAAGGAGGACATGGCAAAGTGAGGTCACGTCCCATCTTTGTTGCTCCTGTGGATTATGGTGAGTATGTGTCTGGATCATGCTGCTTGTTATCAGCAGCCAGAATCTGAGAGATAGCAAAATGTGCACTCCTCTTTCTCTGATAGATAGATGGCGTTTACTTCCCTTATCACTGCTAGGGAGATAGGGGGAGATTATACAAATGGGGATTGGGATATGGCCTTCCAAACTGGGGAAAAAGTAGGATAAAATAGAAAGTACGTATTTAATATAAATATAGATCTACATATATATTTTATACAGAATTCCATTAGCATCTCAATGAGAAAATCTTCAATTACATCATTCTTTTATACTTTGTTAATCTAAAAATCCTCACTCTTTCCTTCAGTGAGACCGTCTCCACCCTCTGACCTGGAAGGAGACACGTTTCCCAACCAAACCCTGAGTGCGAGTTGGCGGCGTCCACACTTGCCTGCATATGAGTTGCAATATGAACTGCGCTATGTTCCTTCACGCGGAATGGCAGATTTGCAGTGGAAGGTAGGGAGAACCTTCTCAAAACCTGAAGCCTCAGCTGAGTGCAAATGCTGATTGTCTTGATAGAAGCTGGAATGAGGTTCTTTTTGCTCAGATTAAAAATTCACCCAAGATTTTCTTTGTGATTTACTAAACAGTTACGTAAACAGTTGATGTGGTTCTTTATCTTTAAGTAAGGGAATGCTTTGAAGTCTTTTATTTAATGTTTCAGTGTTTGGTCTGCAGTTTTTTATTACAATTACAGATTATAATAGATAATTAAGATTTCTTTTTTCAGGTTGTCGGGCCTTTAATTGACACATCGGTCGAAGTTCTGGTAGAGGATCCATGCGTTCAGTACGAGGTTCAAGTGCGCTGCAAGAGATTGCATGGCTCAGGCTACTGGAGTGACTGGAGCAAGCCTCATATGTCTACAGTTTACAGTACTGAAGGTAAATTTCCCATATAAATTAACTTGTTTCTTAGGGAACGTACTGTATGATGTTTTGTTGCTGCAGTGATTTTGTAGAAAAAAATATTTGAGGAGTGAAATGAAGTTTATAGGATTTACAGAAAGTGTGCAATAATTATTTAAACAAAACTAAAACACAAAAATAGTTTGGTAAGCTCATTGACCCTTGACCTACATACACAGGTGAATCCAATTATAAGAAAGGGTTAATGTGGCCGATTGCAAGTTTTTGTTTTCTTTGCATCTTCTCTGAAGACTGGAAACATGGGAGCCTTTTTTTGTTGGGGTGCCCACATTTATGCACCTGCCCAATTTTGCTTAAATAATTATTGTACACTTTCTGTAAATCCGATAAACTTAATTTTACTTCTCAAATATCACTGTGTTCATCTGCTATATGATGTATTTAACTGAAATTGCTGATCTTAACAACCAATGACTTATAAAGAAAAATCATGAAAATTATAAGGGGTGCCCAAACTTTTTCATACCACTGTTAATCTGATCTGTAGTTCTGTTATGAAAGTTAATGTAATGCCATGTCATTTCAGCACCTGGGAGGGGGCCTGATTTCTGGCGAGTTATACAAGAGGACACTGAAAAGAATCACTCTAATGTAACTCTGCTTTTCAAGGTAATTTAGCCTTGGGTTCTTATTTTAGAATTAAGGTCATTTAATCTCATGATCCTCACTGCATAACATAAATGGAAACATTATCATGGAAATAATCTTTTGCCTTAAAGTTTGCCAAATTTTCCTCTAACACCAAATAAAGTTGATGTTTTATAGTGTTTTTTAGTTTTGCACTATGCTTTCTTTGCTTCTTATCCACATTAGCCTATGATCAACAGTTGCTCTTACATACGAATGTACATACGAATATATAGGTGTATATTTTTTTATACCACAGTCACCGACACACTCTCCATCATTCTGAGTTGCAGAATTCTTGCTGATTTCTCCAGCTATCACTAAGAAAATAGTTATCCAGGGCTGGAAATCAAGGAATTCATGTCACCACTCTCTGGATTAACCTCATTTTAGAATACATCTTAATAGAAAAATTCACGCTCACCAAAAGAAGCATATGCCAGCCTTTGAAGATATCTGAAATCTATTGATAACCTTTTTTCAAACCCAGCTGAACATGACTAGCCTCAATCTCTTCTTCTTTCTTCTTTCATTCATAGCTAAAATATTTTCCTCTTTTTTCCTCTTGTCTTCCAGCCAATCCCAGCAGAGGGTCCATCCATCTGTGTGCAGGGTCTTGTTGTTGAGCATCAGGCCTCAGGGGGTATCCTGTGGTCAGATGATATGACTCTTGGCTCATTTTACACATTTCAGTGGAAAGAGGAAGTCCATACCATTACAGTCATGTCTTATAATTCTTTGGGCTCCTCAGTCAAGAATAGCAACATGACTCTGGTGCGTCAGCCTAAACGTGAGTGAACATGCACATAGCATTCCTGGTGTAACATTACACTAATATCGCTGATAAGGGTGGATGTAGTAACATAATGAACTGCAGAGTAAATTACCTTCTGTAATTCATATCACAATTTTTTAAACACACTGTCAGTGTATTAGTGTCTAGCTGTGTTGCTGGTACTGCAGCTTCTCGCTGTGTTCTGTTGCTCTGGTTCTCTATTTTATTTTTAGGTCCCTCAGTACCTATTGTTAATTAGTGGATAATTGTTTTGATGGAAGCTGTTGGTTGTTTTGATACAGAGGCTGGTCTATTAGCTCATGGAACAGAGTAATGGGCTTTTGTTGCAGTTATTAGACATAGCCCCGCTAAATGCACTTTCACAGTATCAAAGAATAGGATGCTCCAATAGTTCAATCCCGGTTGTTATGGTAACAGACCCATGTCTTGAGTGTTTGTGTCAGGTGATTATTGCAAGGTCTGTGCTGTAAATAAATTGCTCACAATGCTTTTTCCCATCTTTAGGACGATGTGTGCGTTCGTTCCGTGCTGCAGCCAATGCTACCTGTGTGTCTCTGTCCTGGACCTTACTGTCTGACCAGCCTCCACCTGCTTCTTTCGTCATTGAGTGGCTCGAGCTGAATGGAGACTCTGAACAAGGCACTGGGAGAGTTGAGTGGCTCAGAGTCCCATCCACCAGTAGGGATGTTCACATTTGCCGTATGTTCATCATATGTCTTTGTTCTCTTCTTATTTTAACCATTATTACCAGTGGTGTCCAGCTCTAGTAATCTGTGACCAAGTCATAAAATATAGAAAACGTCTATGTACGATAAAGCTAGGAATTACTAGTGCACCTGAAGAAATTAGAAAATATCATTTCAGTTCAAAATAGTGTGAAGTTTCCAGTTAGTAATGGTTTGGAAAGCCATGTCATCTGGTGGTGTTGGTCCACTGTGTTATATCAAGTCCAAAGTGCAGCGTTCTCCCGGAAAATCTTACAGCACTTCATGCTTCCCTCTGCTGACAACTTTTATGGAGATGCAGATTTCATTTTCCAGCAGGATTTGGCACACTGCCCACACTGCCAACAGTATCTATTGGTCTTATATAATATTTAAATTTTCTGAGACACTGATTTTTGTGTTTTCATTGGTTGTAAGCCATAATCATAAACAAAACAAAAAGGCTTTAAATAGATCACTTTGTGTGTAACAATATATGAGTATATATAATATATGAGTATATAATATGTATGTGTATATAATAAATAAATAAAGTAACTTTTCATTGATATTCAATTTTTTAAGATGCACTAGTATGCCATAAATATTAATATATGTAAAACTGTCTTATATAAGATAATATATATATATATTTCTTGTAGCACCTGCTTCACAAGGTCATCATATTCCATTGCAATTTATGTATGTTTATCACAATATTTTTATATCATTTAGGTACAGATATTTACATATGCATCATGTTGTGTTTTTGGTTTTACAAATAAAAATAATTTTACATTATACCTTATTAAGGTTTTCACCTTATCATATTGTACTATATATCATTTTTCTTAACCCCAGACCTATTTACAATACAATAAAAACATGACTTGGCTCTCTTGGTTTAAACTAGACTCAAAGGCCAGTATTGCATACACTGGATAGCATAAAATATTTTACCAATTTAAATAATGTCTGAATGTGTGAATCATGTTTTATACAGGGCATTTCTATGGTACAGAGGTGTTCAGACTGTACCCTGTGTTTGTGGATGGTGAGGGAGAGCCAGTAAGGTGCAGTGGTAAGTATTATAATATGAATATTTTAATATTTGCACACACCTTAAGATTTTGTGATAAATATTCCTTTAAACTTCTTTTAGTGTACCTCAATAGTTAAAAAAAACAACAATATTTAATTTGATATTAAATAATTCATGATTTATATTTTAGAGAATGTTGTAGATTTAACATATCTGATTAAAAACACTGTTTTGTTCTGCAACACGACCAATGATTGATTGATAGCTTAAAAGTGGGGCTGCACAATATTTAATTTTAGTATAGTCATCTCTGTGTGGGCATGCACATGCATTAGTCTCATTGCGAGACATGCAATGTCACCTAAGGCAGTTTTAAGTATGTGGTACTTTTTTGCTGCCTGATGTTTTAATTTTTCATTATCTTCCATAGTAAGGTATATTATATCTTTCCAATCTACTTTATTTAACTACAGTCTTCTTTAATATCATGATATGTTGGACTTCTAGAGAAAGTTTATAAAAATAATATATATAAAGTTGCAATATACAGCTCTGGGGGGGAAAAAAAAGAGACCACTTAAACATTTGGAGTTTCTTTGATTTTACACAAATGCTCTAAATGACAATAGTTTTATTTGGAATTTGGCAGAAATGATGTCCGTAGTTTATAGAATAAGACAATGTTCATTTTACTCAAACATATACCTATAAATAGCAAAATCAGAGAAACTGATTCAGAAACTGAAGTGGTCTCTTAATTTATTCCAGAGCTGTATGTAATGAAATGCAATGTCTGTTTTTTTTACAGTATTGTACACCTCTGCTTAAAAGTGTGTGTGGAAATTTGAACACACTGAACTCCTTAACCTGGGCTTTGTTTGTTTTTTGCAGCTGCTCGGAGTGACCCTGCAGCCTACATGCTCCTCATGATTATTGCCTTCCTCTCTGTCGTGCTGTTTGTCACGTTAATAATCTCACAAAACCAGTAAGAGAGCTTTTTTTTTTTTTTAAACATGTATTTAACCAAAACAGGTAGTGTGATATACACACATTATATTGTGTTGACAAACACTTAAAACCAACTATCTGTGTAAATGGATGAAATGAAGTGCCTTGGGATTTCATTACTGTATTCTGTCAGTTATTATTGTCATATGTGAAGCTCAGCTTGAGTGTGAGCATTAGATTGCTTTTAGTATTGACATTAACATGAACATAAACATTACATGAACAGGGTTATCAGTCAAAAAACTGATTTAGTGGCAATGGTTGACGGTATGAGGAGTCATTAGATAATTGTTATTGATTCTGTCCACACACGTTTATTGACTGATAGAGTGAAATATTAAAACCAACAGAGGGTTCACTGACCAGCAGAGGAAATGATCACGAGAACAGGGCAAGATAGAGAGAGCATGCAGGCTACTGAGCTCTATGCTCTAAGTCAAGCCTGTTGTGAAAACTACCCATAATTTGCAAATGCATCAATGCATCCATCACCTGGTCTAATGTAGAATTACAAATTACCATCATCCTGTTTACTGAGTCACACAAAGCCCACTAATACACACTGGATTTGAGAGAGAATTTGTCCATTAATGAAAAGAGAAATGAATGCAGACTCTGCTATTGTATATCCGTCAAATAAATGTATTTTTTTTCTCCATGTGTGATTCTGCTTCTCCAGACTGGCTTGTTTGAGTACTCTGCGTTGATACCACTGCTTGATTTACATAATTCATGTTACTGTGTTCGACCAAGAGCACGGAAAGCACAATTAGTTTCTCAGGTTGAAGCTGCAGAGTGAATCCACCTGGCTCTTTAGGAAATTTTCTCTGCACTCTGTATTTCCTGAGATTAAATTGATTTAATAGGAGTAGAGCAATAAAATAATCAGAATATAAAAATTTTAAAAAATTCATACGGACATACTAACTCATTAATGTCAATGGGCTTTTCTTGCTTAATAAACGGAATAGGCGACATTAAAGCCATTGTATGTCCTTCTATTGTATGGTGAGTCAGTAATGTAATTATTGTGATTGATGTGAAAATTGAGCTTTCATTTATTTTTATCATGTAAGATTTACAAATGTCTCTTTCCTTTTCAGAATAAAGAGACTGATGTGGAAAGATGTCCCGAATCCAAACAACTGCTCCTGGGCTAAAGGGATGAATTTTAAAACGGTCAGTGCATTGTTATTGAGAGGGAAATGTGATGGTCTTGAATATGTAGTTAAATTTTTAAACATTGTTTCTGATACTATATTTACAACAGACAGAGTATCATTCCATTAATAGTTTTTATGTTGTGTATATTACATGTACAGTTGCCTTTATAAGGTTGATACTCATCATGGACCCATGATTGTAATGGCTATATTAGTCTTTCAGTGGGTTCTTTAAAATATTTCTAGTACAGTTTACATTTTTCCAAAAAACATTTTTCAAAGGTTTATGATACAGAAAATTTGAGGGAGGGAAGAATTTGATCATTTCCGTCTATGGAGGGCAACCAGGCTCTTGTAAAATGTTTTGTCATCTCAAGACTTGACCACTACAACACATTCCTGGCTGGTTTTCCTATACAAGCCATCAGGCCACAGAAACTGATCAAGAATGCAGCAGCTCGACTTGTATACATCCTTCTAAAGTGTTCTCAGGATTAAATTCTGTCCTTGAACCAAGGTTTTCCACAAACATTAAGCTTAAGGAATGATCTCAAATACCTAGGCTGTGTGCTGTAAAGTTGGGTTTGTGCCAGAATGCAAACACATTTAATGGACCATTTAAGGATTACATTTTCTGTAGTACTCATAACATGATCAATATGTATCATCAGATATTAAGGAAACATGTTGAGCCTAAGCACTGGGGAGGTTGTGACCTTATGACATTTGTTATCTATGCTGATAAGAGATTTTCTATATTTTCCTTTTAGATGGAGGGCACAGACAACCTGTTTGGGCATCGAGAAGGCCTCACTGCTTGCCCACTCCTGCTGGTGTCTGAAAGTGTCTGTGAAGCGAAGATCGTTGTTAAACCAAGTGTCTTCGCCGTGGACAAAGACCAAGAGAAAGAATCCCTTCTCCACTGTTCTGTAGATGGAGAAGGCAAAAACACCAATCTCTCAACAGTAGAAGGCTCCTTAGAGCCCCTGTCTATGGACATCTCCACTGTATCTACAACTCCAGAAACATCTGGCCAGTCATCAGTAACCTACTCCACTGTTTTGGTCTTTGACCAGCCCATGAGTACTCTGCGTTGATACCACTGCTT
>CATQJL010000297.1:0-15565 GCA_958299035.1 Cylicocyclus nassatus | reverse complement strand
AAGCAGTGGTATCAACGCAGAGTACTCAGCGCCAGCAGTTCCAGGCCCAGGTAGACCATCAGCAGGCTGCCGGCCGAGACCAGGATCATCATGCCGGCGGTGCCGAACAGGATCAGCACCGGGATCTCGCCCTGGAACAGGTTGCGATCACGCAGGTAGCGCCAGCCATAGACCAGGGTCAGGCCGCTGAGCAGCACGATCCCGGTCTTCATCACGTCCGCGGCGGTATCGCGCACGAACATGCCATGGAAGACCTCCCCCTGCCCGCCCACGCCGGTGGCCAGCATGAACAGCACCACGGCCAGCGCAGCGAGCGAGAACAGGTGGGTGACGATCTTGTTCCGGTTGCTGACGAACAGGTCGAGGATCATCAGGGCGAAGGCGCTGCCGATCAGCACCAGCTCGGGAGCGAGCGGTGGCAGGTCAGCGGCGGTCAATGGCAGCAGCGGCGAGGTGGTCATCATCAAATCCTGGAATTACAGCAGCTTGCTGGATGCGATCTGCATCGCCAGCTTCGCGATCGAGGGCTCCATCAGGTCGGTCAGCGGCTTGGGGTAGATGCCCAGGGCCAGCACGCCGATGGCGAACACGCCCAGCACCAGCCATTCGCGGCCGTTGATGTCCTTCAGTTCGGCAACGTGGCTGTTGGCCACTTCGCCGAAGAAGATGCGCTTGTACAGCCACAGGGTGTAGGCGGCGCCGATGATCAGGGTGGTGGCCGCGCCCAGCGCGATCCACGGATTACGCTGGAACGCCGACAGGATGACCATGAACTCGCCGACGAAGCCGCTGGTACCCGGCAGGCCCGCGTTGGCCATGAAGAACAGCATGGCGAAGGTGGCGAACCACGGCATCACGTTGACCACGCCGCCGTAATCGGCGATGCGGCGGCTGTGCATGCGGTCGTACAGCACGCCGACGCAGGAGAACATCGCGCCGGACACGAAGCCGTGCGAGATCATCTGCACCATGGCGCCCTGCAGGCCCAGGCGGGCCGCATCGGCGTTGCCGGCTTCACGCACCAGCCACAGGGCGATGAAGGTACCGAGGGTGACGAAGCCCATGTGCGCGATCGACGAATACGCGATCAGCTTCTTCATGTCGTCCTGCACCAGGGCGACCAGGCCGACGTAGATCACCGCGATCAGCGACAGCGCGATCACCAGCCAGGCCCATTCCTGCGATGCGTCCGGGACGATCGGCAGGTTGAAGCGCAGGAAGCCGTAGCCACCGATCTTCAGGGCGATGGCGGCCAGGATCACCGAACCGGCGGTCGGCGCTTCCACGTGGGCATCCGGCAGCCAGGTGTGGACCGGGAACATCGGCACCTTGACCGCGAAGGCGATCAGGAAGGCAAAGAAGATCCAGGTCTGTTCCTTGGCCGACAGCGGCAGCGCGTACAGGTCGGCCAGCTGGAAGCTGCCGCCCTTCAGGTACAGGTAGATCAGCGCCACCAGCATCAGCACCGAGCCGAGGAAGGTGTACAGGAAGAACTTCAGCGCGGCGTAGATGCGGCGCGGGCCACCCCAGACACCGATGATCAGGAACATCGGGATCAGCATCGCCTCGAAGAACACGTAGAACAACATCGCGTCCGTGGCCGAGAAGATACCGACGGTGACGCCTTCCAGGATCAGGAAGGCGGCCACGTACTGGTTGACGCGCTTGTCGATGGCGCTCCAGGCACCGATCAGGGCAAGCACGCTGACCAGCGTGGTCAGCAGGATCAGCGCCACGGCGATGCCGTCCACGCCCAGGTTGTAGCCGATCTTGTACGCCGGGATCCAGGCATGGGTCTCGACGAACTGCAGACCGTCGATGCCCGCGTTGTAGCCGCTCAGCAGCGAGAGGCTCGCCACGAAGGTCAGCACCGCGACGCCCAGCGACGCCCAGCGGGCGGTCTGCGCATCACGGATCGCAAGGATCAGGGCGCCACCGAGGATCGGCAGCCAGATGAGGACACTGAGTAGAGGCCAGTTCGACACGTCTTCTTATTCCGTACAGGTCATCAACGCAGGTAATGCATCAGCACGCCCAGCAGGGCAATCAGGCCGATGATCATCGCGAAGGCGTAGTGATAGAGGAAACCGGATTGGGTACGACGCAGCACGCCGGCTGCGACGTCCACAACACGTGCCGAGAGATTGACCACGCCGTCGACGATGTTGCTGTCGATCCAGCGCGAGACCTTGCCCAGCTTGACGCTGCCGCCGGCAAAGCCATCGATCCACAGCTTGTCGAAGCCGTACTTGTTTTCCAGCACCGACACCAGCGGGGCGAAGGTCTTGCGCGCCTTGCCCGACAGGTCCGGCTTCCACAGGTAGAACAGTGCAGCCAGCAGGAAGCCCGCCAGGGTCAGCCAGAACGGCGGCAGCATCATGCCGTGCAGCGCGAACGCCACCGGCCCGTGGAACTCTTCACCCAGGAAGGCAACGGTGTTCTTGGCCGGATCGTAGAAGTTCACGATACCGGTGAAGAACGTGTTGACCTGGCCCTGGATCGCCGCGTGGGCGTGGTGGCCGGCCCAGTCGGTGCCATGCAGCATCGGACCGATGCTGAAGAAACCGATGGCGATCGACGGGATGGCCAGCAGGATCAGCGGCAGGGTCACCACCCACGGGGTTTCATGCGGCTCATGCGGACCGTGGCCATGGCCGTGGTCGTCATGGGCATCGCCGTGGTGGGCATCGGCATGGTGTGCGTCTGCGGCGTGGTGATCGTCATGGCCGTGGCCATGGTCATCATGCGCGTCGCGGAAGCGCTCCTTGCCGTGGAAGGTCATGAACAGCAGGCGGAAGCTGTAGAAGCTGGTCACCAGCACGCCACCCAGCACCGCCCAGTAGCCATAGGTGGCCACCCAGCTGTTCTGCATGTGGGCGTGGATCTCGGCCGCCTCGATGATGGTGTCCTTCGAGTAGAAGCCCGAGAAGAACGGCGTACCGACCAGGGCCAGGGTACCGATCCACATGGTGACGAAGGTGATCGGCATGTACTTGCGCAGGCCGCCCATCTTGCGCATGTCCTGCTCGTGGTGCATCGCGATGATGACCGAGCCGGCGCCCAGGAACAGCAGGGCCTTGAAGAACGCGTGGGTCATCAGGTGGAACACGGCGGCCGAATAGGCCGACACGCCCAGCGCCACGGTCATGTAGCCCAGCTGCGACAGCGTGGAGTACGCGACGACGCGCTTGATGTCGTTCTGCACGATGCCGATCAGGCCGGTGAAGAACGCGGTGGTGGCGCCGATGAAGAGGATGAAGTTCAGCGCGGTCTGCGACAGCTCGAACAGCGGCGACATGCGGGTAACCATGAAGATACCGGCGGTCACCATCGTCGCGGCGTGGATCAGTGCCGAGATCGGGGTCGGGCCTTCCATCGAGTCCGGCAGCCACACGTGCAGCGGGACCTGGGCCGACTTGCCCATGGCGCCGATGAACAGGCAGATGCAGATGACGGTGGCGATCGACCAGATCACCGGCTCGTTCAGCAGCTGCATGCCCAGGATCGTGCCGTCCCAGATCTGCAGCTGGGCGCGCGGGTCGGCCAGCATGCCGGCCTGCGAGAACACCTGCGAGTAGTCCAGGGTGCCGAACACCCACAGCACGCCGGCGATGCCCAGCAGGAAGCCGAAGTCACCGACGCGGTTGACCAGGAACGCCTTCATGTTGGCGAAGATCGCGGTCGGGCGCTTGAACCAGAAGCCGATCAGCAGGTACGACACCAGGCCCACCGCTTCCCAGCCGAAGAACAGCTGCAGGAAGTTGTTGCTCATCACCAGGGTGAGCATCGAGAAGGTGAACAGCGAAATGTAGCTGAAGAACCGCTGGTAGCCCGGGTCGTCCTGCATGTAGCCGATCGTGTAGATGTGGACCAGCAGCGACACGAAGGTCACCACCACCATCATCATCGCGGTCAGCTTGTCGACCATGAAGCCGACGTGGGCCGAATACTGGCCGACTTCGAAGAACGTGTAGATGTTCTGGTTGAACGGCTGCGCACCGCCCCACAGCAGCTGGTAGAGCGTGTACATCGACAGGCCGCAGGCAACCGCGACGCCGAGGATGGTGATGGTCTGCGCGCCGAAGCGCTTGACCTGGCGACCGAACAGGCCGGCGATGATGCTGCCGAACAGCGGTGCAAGCACCACTGCGATCAACAGACTCTTGGAGAGAGTGATTTCCATCTGTGGATCAGCCCTTCAGCGAATCGACTTCGCCGACATTGATCGTGCGGCGGGTACGGAACAGGGTCACCAGGATCGCCAGGCCGATGGCGGCTTCCGCGGCGGCGACGGTCAGGATGAAGAACACGAACAGCTGGCCGGACGGATCGCCCAGCTGACGCGAGAAGCCGACGAAATTGATGTTCACCGACAGCAGCATCAGTTCGATCGACATCAGCAGGACGATGACGTTCTTCCGGTTGAGGAAGATGCCGGCCAGGCTGATGGCGAACAGCACCGCGCCGAGCGCAAGCATGTGGCCAAGGGTAATCACGGCTGGGTCTCCTCGCCGGCGGCCGGCTTGCTGTTGCTGTGCACGACCGGTGCTTCGGCGCCCATCTTGACCATGCGCAGGCGCTGGCCGGCCTTGACCATGGTCTGCTCGCCCGGGTTCTGGCTCTTCACGCCGGTACGGCGGCGCAGGGTCAGCATCACGGCGGCAACCACGGCCACGGTCAGGATGACGGCAGCGAACTCGAACGGCAGCAGGTACTCGGTGAACAGCGTGCGCGCCAGCCAGGTGACGTTGGAGCTGTCGGCGGCGACCGCAGCGGCGTTGTCGGCCGGGAACGGGGTGACCGAGCGGGCCTTGACGCCGATCAGGATCAGCATCTGCACGAGCATCGCGACCGCGACGATCAGTCCGACCGGCAGGTAGCGCACCCAGCCCTCACGCAGCTTGGTGGGGTCGATGTCCAGCATCATCACCACGAACAGGAACAGCACCATCACCGCGCCGACGTAGACCAGCACCAGGGCAACACCGAGGAACTCGGCGCCCACCAGCAGCCACACGCAGGCGATGGAGAAGAAGGTCAGCACCAGGCAGAGCACGGCGTGAACCGGGTTGCGCACGCTGATCACCGCACCGGCCGAAACCGTTGCCGCGATGGCGAACACCCAGAAAGCGATATTTACCCAATCCATCTCTCGACCTCAGCGGTAAGCGGCATCGGCGGCGCGACGCTCGGCGATCTCGGATTCGAGACGGTCGCCCAGGGCCAGCAGCTGCGGCTTGGTAACGATGTTTTCGCCACGATTCTCGAAGTGGTACTCGAGGATGTGGGTTTCGACGATCGAGTCCACCGGGCAGCTTTCTTCGCAGAAGCCGCAGAAGATGCACTTGAACAGGTCGATGTCGTAGCGCGTGGTACGGCGGGTGCCGTCTTCGCGCTTGGCCGAGTCGATGGTGATGGCCAGCGCCGGGCACACCGCTTCGCACAGCTTGCAGGCGATGCAGCGCTCTTCACCGTTGGGATAACGGCGCAGGGCGTGCAGTCCACGGAAGCGCGGCGACTGCGGGAACTTCTCCATCGGGTACATCATCGTGTACTTCGGCTTGAAGCTGTACTTCAGCGTCAGCCAGAGGCCCGCCAGCAGTTCGAGCAGCAGCAGGCTCTTGAAGTAATGGGTAATCCTGTTCATCACTTTAGACGCCCTTTTGAATCACGCCGAAGAACACCATGACGGCGGTAACCGCGATCCACAGAATGGCCAGCGGGATGAAGACCTTCCAGCCCAGGCGCATGATCTGGTCATAGCGGAAGCGCGGGAAGCTGGCACGGAACCAGATGTAGGCACTGGCGAAGAAGAACACCTTGACGAACAGCCACGGTGCACCGCCCTTCCAGATCCAGTCGACCAGCGGCGAGACATCGCCGAAGTTGACCCAGCCCTGGACCGGGCTCAGCCAGCCGCCGAGGAAGAAGATCGAGATCAGGAAGCTGATCAGGATCATGTTCGCGTATTCGGCCAGGAAGAACAGCGCAAAGGCACCGCCGGAGTATTCGACCATGTGGCCGGCAACGATTTCCGACTCGCCTTCCACCACGTCGAACGGCGCGCGGTTGGTTTCGGCCACGCCCGACACCCAGTAGATGACGAACAGCGGGAACAGCGGCAGCAGGAACCAGTCGAAGAAGCCGGAGCTGCCGGCCTGCGCCATCACGATGTTGCTCAGGTTCAGGCTGCCCGAAGCGATCATCACGCCGACCAGGGCGAAGCCCATCGCGATTTCGTAGCTGATCATCTGCGCCGAGGCGCGCATGGCACCCAGGAACGCGTACTTCGAGTTGGACGCCCAACCGGCCAGGATGATGCCGTAGATGCCCAGCGAGGTCATCGCCAGCAGGTACAGCAGGCCGGCGTTGGCGTTGGACAGCACGATCTGCGAATCGAAGGGCACCACCGACCAGGCCGCGAAGGCCGGGGGCCAGGGTGATCAGCGGGGCCAGCAGGTAGATCGCCTTGTTGGCGCTGCTCGGCTGCACCACTTCCTTGAACAGCAGCTTGAAGACGTCGGCGAAGGCCTGGAAGATGCCCATGCCGACGTACATCGGGCCGTGGCGGACGTGCATCCAGCCGATCAGCTTGCGTTCCCAGACCACGTAGAAGGCCACCGAGATGATCACCGGAACGGTGATCACCAGGATCTTCAGGATGATCCAGATCAGCGCGCCGATGTCACCGAGGCCAAGCAGCCACTGGTGCAGCGGGTCGACCGCGTTCAACAGCAATTCGTTCATGCAGCCACCACCGTTACGCGAGCGGCACCCAGCGGCGCGGTCGCGCCGTGGCCCGATTCAATCCAGACCGAACCCGCAGCGACGCGGGCGTCGACCACCACCGGCAGGGTGGCCTTGCCGGCATCGGTGCCGACCTTGGCCATCTGCCCTTCCTGCAGCTGCAGGCGAGCGGCATCTTCAGCGTTCAGCACGATGCGCGGGGCGTTGTTGAGCGGATGCGACTGCAGCGCCGGGGCGCGACGGACCACCGCATCGGTGCGGTAGATCGCGGCGGTCGAAGCCACTTCCAGGCCTTCGCCGGCCACCGCCGGCTGCGCCGAAGCGGCAACGCTGACCGACACCGGGGCCAGGCTGGCGCGCAGGCCGGCCAGGTCGGTGAAGTCGAAACCGGCCAGCGCCATTTCGCCGCCCAGTGCGCGCAGCACGCGCCAGCCTTCACGCGCCTCGCCCGGCAGCTTGCCGCCGGCACGGGCCGACTGCTCGCGACCATCGAGGTTGGTCAGGGTGGCGTCGATTTCCGGCAGCGCGCCGATCGGCAGGATCACATCGGCGACGTCGCGGGTGGAGACACAGGCGAACTGGCTGAAGGCCACCACCTTGGCACCGACCAGCGCCTTGCGCGCAGCCGGAGCATCGGCGAAGTCCAGGCCCGGCTCCAGGCCGTACACCACGTAGGCCTGGCGCGGCTGCGCCAGCATCGCGGCGACGTCCTTGCCGGCCGGCAGCACGCCGGCACGGGTCAGGCCAACGGCATTGGCGCCCTGCGGGATGCGGCACAGCTTGGCACCGGTGGCGGCAGCGAAGTCACGCGCGGCGGCGCGGATCGCGGCAGCCTGCGGGTGGTTCTCGGCGATGCCGCCGACGATCAACACGGTGTTGTTGCCGCCCTGCACTGCCGAACGCAGCTCGGCGTTGGCCAGCGCGTCGACGAACTTCGACGGCGCGACGATCTGCTTGCCGGCAATGCTGAAGGCAAAGTCGAAGTCCACCGGGTTGACGACGTGGATCTTGGCGCCATTAGTGGTCTGCGCCTTGCGCAGGCGGGCGTGCAGCAGCGGCAGTTCGTGGCGGATGTTGCTGCCCAGAACGACGATGCGGTCGGCGCCTTCGATCTCGGCCAGCGGCAGGCCGAACACTTCGGCGGTTGCGGCGTCGGAGAAATCGCGGTTGTTGATGCGGTGGTCGATGTTGCTCGAACCCAGGCCCTTGGCCAGGCGGGCCAGCAGCGCGCCTTCCTCGTTCGAGGTCGACGGATGCACCAGCACGCCCAGGTTGTCGCCCTGGTTGGCCTTGAGGATTTCGGCGGCCGCGGCCAGGCCTTCGGCCCAGCTCACTTCCTTCCACTCGCCATTGACCTTGCGCAGCGGCTTGACCGCACGGTCTTCGCTGTACAGGCCCTGGTGAGAGTAGCGGTCACGGTCGGACAGCCAGCATTCGTTGACGGCTTCGTTGTCGCGCGGCACGGTGCGCAGCACTTCGCCGCGACGCACGTGCAGGAACAGGTTCGAACCCATCGCGTCGTGGTAACCCAGCGACTCGCGTGCGGTCAGTTCCCACGGACGGGCGCGGAACTGGAACACCTTGTTGGTCAGCGCACCGACCGGGCAGACGTCGACGACGTTGCCGGACAGTTCGGTGGTCAGCGGCTTGCCGTCGTAGGTACCGATCTGCAGGTTCTCGCCGCGGTACATGCCACCCAGTTCATAGGTGCCAGCCACGTCGGCGGTGAAGCGCACGCAGCGCGTGCACTGGATGCAGCGGGTCATTTCGGTGGCGACCAGCGGACCCATGTCCTCGTCCGGCACCACGCGCTTGCGCTCGTTGAAGCGGCTGACCGAACGGCCATAGCCCAGCGACACGTCCTGCAGCTCGCACTCGCCGCCCTGATCGCAGTACTCTGCGTTGATACCACTGCTGATGAGCAGGAACTCCATCACCGAGCGCTGGAACTTCAGTGCCTTCTCGCTACGGGTGGCGACCTTCATGCCGTCCATCACCGGAGTGGCGCAGGCCGGCGCCGGCTTCGGCGACTTCTCCACGTCCACCAGGCACATGCGGCAGTTGGCGGCGATCGGCAACTTCTCGTGGTAGCAGAAGCGCGGAATCGAAATGCCGGCCTTGTCGGCGGCCTGGATGATCATCGAGCCCTTGGGCACGACCAGCGACTTGCCATCGATCTCGATGGTGACGTGATCGGGTGGGACGCTCGGATTTACGGGTTGCGCGCTCATGCAGCGGCTGCCTCCACCTTCTTGCCGTCAACCATCGAATGACCGTTGACGATGTAGTACTCGAACTCGTCCCAGAACTGGCGCAGGAAGCCCTGGATGGGCCATGCAGCCGCTTCGCCGAACGCACAGATGGTGTGGCCTTCGATCTGGCCGGCCACTGCCTTCAGCTGGTGCAGGTCTTCCATCGTGGCCTTGCCGGCGACGATGCGCTCCAGCACGCGGTGCATCCAGCCGGTGCCTTCACGGCACGGGGTGCACTGGCCGCAGGATTCCTTGTGGAAGAACTGGCTGATGCGGCAGGCGAACTTGACGCAGCAGACGCTGTCATCGAGCACCACGACGGCGCCCGAACCCAGGCCCGAGCCCAGGGCACGGATGGTGTCGTAGTCCATCGGCAGGCCCTTCAGCTCGGCCGCGGTCAGCACCGGCATCGACACGCCACCCGGAATCGCGCCCTTCAGGGTGCGGCCCGGACGCAGGCCACCGGCCATTTCCAGCAGGTCGTCGAAGGTGGTGCCCAACGGCACTTCGAAGTTGCCGCCGTTCTGTACGCAACCGGACACCGAGAAGCACTTCGGGCCGCCGTTGGCGGTCAGGCTCAGGCCCTTGAACCACTCCGGGCCGTTGCGGATGATCGCCGGCACCGAACCGTAGGTTTCGGTGTTGTTGATCGTCGACGGCTTGCCGTACAGGCCGAAGTTCGCCGGGAACGGCGGCTTGTAGCGCGGCTGGCCCTTCTTGCCTTCCAGCGATTCCATCAGCGCGGTTTCTTCGCCGCAGATGTACGCGCCGGCGCCCAGCGCACCGTAGATGTCGATGTCCACGCCCGAGCCCATCACGTTCTTGCCCAGCCAGCCATTTGCATAGGCGTCGGCCAGGGCCTGCTCGAAGTGCTCGAACGGCTCGTGGTGGAACTCACCGCGCAGGTAGTTGTAACCCACCGTCGAACCGGTGGCGTAGCAGGCGATCGCCATGCCTTCCACCACCGAATGCGGGTTGTAGCGCAGGATGTCGCGGTCCTTGCAGGTGCCCGGCTCGGATTCGTCCGAGTTGCAGAGGATGTACTTCTGCATGTTGCCCTTGGGCATGAAGGACCACTTCAGGCCGGTCGGGAAGCCCGCGCCACCGCGGCCGCGCAGGCCCGAGGCCTTGACCATCTCGATGACCTGTTCCGGCGGGATCTTCTCTTCGAGGATCTTGCGCAGGGCGGCGTAGCCACCGGTCTTCAGGTAGCTTTCGTACGACCACGGGGTGTCGTAATGCAGGGTGGTGTAGACCACCTGGTGCGGCAGCGGCGCGGGGCCGACCGGACCCTTGGATTCGTGGTGATGTGCCATGCCCTTACTCCAGCCCGTCCAGCAGCTCGTCGACCTTTTCCAGGGTCAGACGCTCATGGTAGTGACCGTTGATGACCATCATCGGCGCGCCACCGCAGCCGGCCAGGCACTCTTCCTCGCGCTTGAGGTAGACGCGGCCGTCCGGGGTCGATTCACCGTGCTTGATGCCCAGCTTCTTCTCGCAATGGCGCACGATGTCCTCGGCGCCATTGAGCCAGCAGCTGATGTTGGTGCAGATGGCCACGTTGTTGCGGCCCACCTTCTCGGTCTCGAACATCGAGTAGAAGCTGGCGACCTCGTAGGCCCACACCGGCGGCAGATCAAGGTACTTGGCCACGCCGGCGATCAGCTCGTCGGTCAGCCAACCCTCGTTCTGCTCCTGGGCCGCATGCAGGCCCTGCAGCACGGCAGAGCGCTTGCGGTCCGGCGGGAACTTGGACAGCCAGTGATCGATGTGAGCGCGGGTCTTGTCGCTCAGCACCACCATCGGGTCGACGTCGCGCGCCGCCTCGAAATTACCTGTCGCCTTCATCGGCCGACCTCAGCGAAATGCATAACGTGAAATTGCAGAAACTGCGGCGCCGGCTTGCGCCGGCTGCCTGCAGCGGGCGTTGGCGTGGCGGACGGCATTACCGGTCAACCTCGCCGAACACCAGGTCGTAGGTACCGATCATCGCCACCACGTCGGCCAGCATGTGGCCGCGCACGACCGAATCGATCGAGGACAGGTGGGCGAAGCCCGGTGCGCGCAGGTGAACGCGGAACGGCTTGTTGGCGCCATCGGAGACCAGGTAGCAGCCGAACTCGCCCTTGGGCGCTTCCACTGCCGCGTAGGTTTCACCGGCCGGCACGCAATAGCCTTCGCTGAACAGCTTGAAGTGGTGGATCAGCGCTTCCATGTCGTCCTTCATGTCCTCACGCTTGGGCGGAGCGACCTTGAAGTTCTTGACCATGACCGGGCCTGGGTTGGCCTTCAGCCACGCCACGCACTGCTTGATGATGCGGTTGGACTCGCGCATTTCGGCAACGCGGACCAGGTAGCGGTCGTAGCAGTCGCCTTCCTTGCCCAGCGGGATGTCGAAATCGACGGCATCGTACTTGGCGTACGGGCGCTTCTTGCGCAGGTCCCAGGCGATGCCCGAGCCGCGCAGCATCACGCCGGTCATGCCCCACTGGTGGGCCAGCTCCGGAGTGACCACGCCGATGCCGACGGTACGCTGCTTCCAGATACGGTTGTCGGTCAGCAGGGTCTCGTATTCGTCGACACGACCCGGGAATTCGTTGGTGAAGTTTTCCAGGAAGTCCAGCAGCGAACCTTCACGCGAAGCATTGAGCTGCTTCAGCGCCTTGCCCTTGTGCCAGCGCGACTCCTTGTACTTCGGCATGTGGTCCGGCAGGTCGCGGTAGACACCGCCCGGACGGTAGTACGCCGCGTGCATGCGCGCGCCGGAGACTGCTTCGTAGCAGTCCATCAGCTCTTCGCGCTCGCGGAAGGCGTACAGCATCACCGCCATCGCACCCAGGTCGAGCGCGTTGGAGCCCAGCCACATCAGGTGGTTGAGGATGCGGGTGATTTCGTCGTACATGGTGCGGATGTACTGCGCACGCTCCGGCGCCTCGATGCCCATCAGGGTCTCGATCGCGCGCACGTAGGCGTGCTCGTTGCACATCATCGACACGTAATCCAGGCGATCCATGTAGCCGATCGACTGGTTGAACGGCTTGGACTCGGCCAGCTTCTCGGTACCACGGTGCAGCAGACCCACGTGCGGGTCGGCGCGCATGATGGTTTCGCCGTCCATTTCCAGGATCAGGCGCAGCACACCGTGAGCGGCCGGATGCTGCGGGCCGAAGTTCATGGTGTAGTTGCGGATTTCCTGCCGGCTTTCGGCGGCGTTGCTGGCGAAGGCTTCGCCGGCCTGGTGTACGTGGCTCACTTCACTGCCTCCTGCGCGCGCTCACCTTCTGCGGTCTGCAGACGGGCGTCGTCACGGATCACGCGCGGCACGCCGACACGCGGCTCCACCGAGGTGACCGGTTCGTAGATCACGCGCTTCTTTTCTTCGTCGTAGCGGACTTCGACATTGCCGATCAGCGGGAAGTCCTTGCGGAACGGATGGCCGACGAAACCGTAGTCGGTCAGGATCCGGCGCAGGTCCGGGTGGCCTTCGAAGATCACGCCGTACAGGTCGAACGCTTCGCGCTCGAACCAGTTCAGGCCCGGCCAGATGCCGGTCAGCGAGGACACCACCGGCAGCGCTTCGTCAGGGGCGAAGCAGCGCAGGTGCATCATCAGGTTATGCTGGTACGAACGCAGCTGCGCGACCACGGCGAAACGCTGGGTCGGCATGTGCTGCGGGCGGGCACCGTCGGCACCGTTCTCCTCGGTGGGGAACTCGCCCCACGCGAAGCGGCCCTGGGCCTTGCCTTCGACGCCACGGCTGAAGCCCTGCGAGGACACGTCGGCGGTGTCCCATTCGTCGGAGCCATAACCGAGGTAGTCGACGCCGCAGAGATCCACGGCCTGCTCGAAACCAAACTCGTCACGCAGCGCCAGGGCGGTGGCGTGCCACTCGGCGGCAGGCACTTCCAGCGTCACTTCGCCGCGGGGTTCGACCACGATGACCTTCGCACCTGCGAAACGTGCGGAGAGTCGGTCGATGAAGGATGCTTGCTCTGCCATGGGGGCTTGGCGCGCTCTTGTCAGGTGAAGGGGTCAGCGGGCGATGGTCTGTGTACGCCAGATCTTCTTCTGCAGCTGCAGGATCCCGTACACCAGCGCCTCGGCGGTCGGCGGGCAGCCCGGGACGTAGACGTCCACCGGCACCACGCGATCACAGCCGCGCACGACAGAATAGGAGTAGTGGTAATAGCCGCCGCCGTTGGCGCAGCTACCCATCGAGATGACCCACTTCGGGTCCGGCATCTGGTCGTAGACCTTGCGCAGCGCCGGGGCCATCTTGTTGACCAGGGTACCGGCCACGATCATCACGTCGGACTGACGCGGCGACGGGCGGAACACCACGCCGTAGCGGTCAAGGTCCAGGCGCGCGGCGCCGGCGTGCATCATCTCGACCGCGCAGCAGGCCAGACCGAAGGTCATCGGCCACATCGAACCGGTGCGTGCCCAGTTCAGCAGTGCGTCGACGCTGGTGGTGACGAAGCCCTTTTCCAGCAGCGGGTTGTCGCCTTCCGGCCGCAGGATGTCATCAACCCGGCCTTCCGGCGTGGGGTTGTTCATGAGGCCATCGAGAGTCTGAATCACTCCCATTCCAGCGCTCCCTTCTTCCAGACGTAAATGAAACCGAGGAACAGCATGCCAACGAACAGGCCCATGGTGATGAGCGAACGGGCGCCCAGTTCCATGAAGACCTGGGTCCACGGCACGATGAAGATGATTTCCAGGTCGAAGACGATGAACTGGATCGCGATCAGGTAGTAGCGCACGTCGAACTTCATGCGCGCGTCTTCGAAGGCCTCGAAGCCGCACTCATACGGCGACAGCTTTTCCAGATCGGGGCGGCGGGGACCGAGGAATCGACCAACCAGCATCAGCGTAATGCCGATACCGGTGGCAACGATCAGAAACAGCAGAGACGGCAAATATTCGGCCAGCACAGCGATTCTCTCTTGCCTCTGCCGCCGCGCCTGCAGGCGCTTTGGCATGGGGGAGTGGACGGGAATCTGCCTGGCGCCTTGCGCGCCAGACGAACCCGCTTTACTTACAAATGGTGCCCAAGAGGGGACTCGAACCCCTACGACTTGCGTCGCTACCACCTCAAGGTAGTGCGTCTACCAATTCCGCCACCTGGGCAAACGATCACATCAGACTATCTTCCCGATGCGCCGCGTATTGTAACCGGCTTCAGTCTTTCTGGGAGCCTTCCGAAGGCTTTTCTTCACCAGAATTCGAAGATTCCGCCTTGGCCGGCACATTCGCGGCCGGAACCGGGGCAGCCGGGACCGCATCGGCCTTCGGAACGGCCGGCAGTTCGCCGGCCGGAGCCGCCGGGGCACTGGCCGCCGGAGCGGACATCAGGCCAAGATCCTGGTCGGCCGCCGGGCGGGTGCCGTGACCGGCATACCAGGCCATGAAGAGGCTGATACCGAAGAACACCACGGCCAGCCACTTGGTCGACTTGGACAGGAAGTTCGAGGCGCCGCGCGCACCGAACACCGTACCCGAGGCACCGGCACCAAAGCCCGAACCCGCCGCCGCACCCGAGCCACGCTGCATCAGGATCAGCGCGATCATGGCCACAGCGACCAGCACGTAGACGACATTGAGGATCAACATCAGCATTGGAAACCGCCCTCGGACAATACTTCTAGGATTAGTTCGCGGCCGCCGCCCTTGCGATGGCCAGGAAGTCTGCGGCCACCAGGGAGGCGCCACCGACCAGCCCACCATCGACATCCGGCTGCGCGAACAGTTCCCCGGCATTGTCGGGCTTCACGCTACCGCCGTAAACAATGGGCAGTGAATCAGCGATTCTAGCATCGATGCGCGCGACTTCGCCACGGATGAACGCGTGCACCTGCTGCGCCTGCTCCTTGCTGGCGGTACGGCCGGTGCCGATTGCCCAGACCGGCTCGTAGGCCACCACGGCCTGGGCGAAACCGTCCGCGCCGACCAGCTCGAGCACCGGCGCCAGCTGGCTGGCGATGACCGCTTCGGTCTGGCCTGCCTCGCGCTGCTCCAGGGTCTCGCCTACGCACAGCACCGGCACCAGGCCAGCATGCAGGGCCGCGGCGAACTTGCGCGCGACCAGTTCGCTGCTTTCGTGGTGGTACTGGCGACGCTCGGAATGGCCGACCAGGCCATAGCGGGCACCCACCTCGTGCAGCATGGCGGCGCAGACCTCGCCGGTGTAGGCGCCCTTCTCGTTGCTGCTCACGTCCTGTGCGCCGAAGGCCAGGCCGGTTTCGCCGAAATCCTCGACCAGCTCGCCCAGATACGGCAGCGGCGGCAGGATCACCACGTCCACCCCCTCCAGCGGGAGCCCGGTGGCGACCTGCCCCAGCAGTTCATTGGCGAATTGACGGCTGCCATGCAGCTTCCAGTTTCCGGCGACGATCTTGCGGCGCATGAGCGGGTGGCTCCTGTGTGAAGTCAGCCGGTCATGATACCCGCTACGGCAAAAATCCGTTTCCGTGTAAGCGGTTACATGGATTTTCAGCCAACGGCGCAGCCCCTCGTGGCGGGTTTGGGGTTGGTCGCATAAGTACTCTGCGTTGATACCACTGCTT
>CATQJL010000296.1:0-15612 GCA_958299035.1 Cylicocyclus nassatus | reverse complement strand
ACTTTTACCTATCCACAAGATGAATTCACTTATGGACATATTTGGGTAAGACCGGAAGGCGATGATTTTAATGTTGGTGATATTGCTGTTATGTCACCAGTTGAAATATCTGATTATCGTATTGGTGGTGCTGATTATTCTTATCCTAGTACTGGTAATGTATATATAGGTCTTTCTAGTAATATAGGTTTATATGCTAAAGTCTATAATGGTCAGAACTGGCTACCTTGTGATTTTGGTGTTTGGAATGGCTCTGAATGGGCTGACGGAGTAGGTTTTAATTTTTTGACCCTTTCTTGGGGTTCTAAAAATAATGATATTAATATTGATATCAATATTAGTACTGATGTTAATGTCTCAGAAACTGATAAAAAGGGTTTTACGGATATTATTGGCTTTATATTTGAACTGTTTGCATTTATTCCATTGTGCATAGGTTTCTTGACAATTATTCCTACTCCTATTAATATAATATTAATAGGACTAATGGGATTGCTTGCTGTGCTAATTGTACTTAAGATTGTAAAGAGGTGATGAAGATGTTTTCAGAATGTTGTGATTATTTAGGTAGTATAATTGAAAGTGCGTGGGATATATTTAAGAACGCTTCATTCAATTATGGTGATGTAACTATATCTTTTCATGGAGTGTTTGTATTCCTATTTGTACTTGCTATTGTTTGTGGCTTTATAGGAATTATATTGAAAGTGTGATTGTATGGCTGATACTTTTTCATTTGTAACTGATATGTTTAACGATATGTCCACTGTTCAAGCGTTATCTACACTACTGGATTGCATACCCAGTGGGCTTCAAACGTTTGCTATCGTGTTTGTGGTTGTATTGCTTTTGGCTGTCATAGTCAAAGTGATACTTAACGTATTATAAGGAGATTTTGTATGTATGAGATTATTGGCGTTTTCTGTGGTTTTGCTATGGTTGCTAGTACCCTTGTTAACGATTTTGGCGTTGATACTGTGTCTGATAATGATTTTGTTCAAATAGAAACTTTTAAGGACTATGGTGGAGACATTGTTCCCTATGTAAGTGACCCTTACATAGAGGATAATGTTCCTAATGATGTAGTAGAGGAAATAACAGTCAATCAGACTGTTATAGATAATTCAGAAGTATTAGAAAGAATGGATAAATTGGATAGTAAACTAATGTTATTAAATAATAGTTTTAGTAGTGTTTTATCATCTCCTCTTTCTAATTCGTTTACTCTTATATCTCCTATTGATAAAACTGGTGATGGTAGAACTTACAGACCTTGGTATTGTAAACTTGGTACTAATAATGGTAATGTTAGTTCTTTTGGCTATTATTCATCTTCCGACATTTATACTTATTGGTATGATGTTTCCGATTATGATAATATTTTTGTTAATATATCTGACTTTGATAGTTCCTCTATTACCATTATTTATCAAAATGTTTTGCCTTATGATGTTTATGCTGAAACTTCCTATTACTTTAGTTCGGGTTATGCTTTGTGTTATAATGGTTCTTCTTATAGTACAATGTCTTTTGATACTTTTGATTATAAATATTTGGCTATCACTTATAATAAAAATATTCCTATTTCTTTGTATGGTTTAAGTGATGTTGATTTGCCTGATATACCAGATGTGCCTAGTGACCCTAGTGGGAATGACCCTAGTCAACCTAGTATAAATGTGACTTATCCACAAGAGGTTATAGATAGTGTTAAGGATATGAAAAAACAGTTAGTAACATTAACTGGAGTAACATTATTAAATTTGATAATTCCTATGTTTGTATCGGTATTTAAGAGAATGGTTGACCCATTTAAGAAAAGGAGAGATGACTAATGGTTGAACTTATTAATGAAATGTGTGAAGAACTTGGATTGGCAAGTGGTGTACTTGGTGCAAAAGAAATTATCTTTATACTTGTGCTTTTCTTGTCTATCTATGGTGTAGTTGCCTTTGTTGGAATGTGTATGGACTTTGGTCGTAAAATGATACGATACTAATTTTTAAGGGGCGCGAGCGTATTGCTCGCCCCTTAAACCTTATAAGGAGATAAATAATGAATGGTTTAATAAAAATAATATTGATATTTGCATTTATTGTGTGTTTTGTATTGTTCCCTTTCTTTAGATGTGTAGTGTGTCACCCATATAAAGATATTAGGTTTGGTGGCGAAGATTTAATTAACTATATAAGGCATAAAGGTTGGAGAAACTTTTATAAAGATGAAGGTCAACTGGTTGCCTACTGTGGTCTATTTGGTAAGGGTAAAACTTTAAGTGCAGTAAAACACTGTGTAGGATTGTACGATAGATACAATGGACTTAAAGTTTATGACAAGTTCCGTAAGAAATGGGTAACCCAGCAAGTTGTTATACTTTCAAACGTTCATGTTGCTAGACCCTATGTTGAATGTCGTTCATTAAAGCAGATAACTAACTTTACAAAGGATTTGCAATCTTATGATGATGAAAACGATACTATAACATTCTGTGTGTGCTTGCTTGATGAACTGAGCGTGCAGATGAATAGCCGAAACTTTAAGACTAATATAGACCCCTTGTTCCTTAACACTATTCTGACTTGTAGACATTATCACTTGAGTATATATTATACTGCTCAAAGATTTAATCAAGTTGACGCTTTGTTAAGGCAAGTAACCCAAACAATCTACCAGTGTAATAAAATATGGCGTCTGCAAGGCTTAAATGCTTATGACGCTTATGAACTGGAGAACTGTACTAACCCTACTCTTGTCAAGCCTATTGGCAGATATTGTCTATTTATCACTAATAAAGATTATAATAACTATAATACTATTGCTTGTGTTGAGAATTTAGAACACTCTATGGAGATTGGCGATATGTTGTCTGATAGTGAAATACTTGAAAAGATTGCCCCTTCTATGGTTGGTGCAGATACTGTTGTTAACTATTCTCGCAAAGCAAAAAAACGTATGCCACATAAAAAGAAATACTCTTAATCTCCTTTGAATTGCCCCCTACACAACGTAGAGGGCTTTCTTTTTGCCTAAATTCTTTCATAGTGTTGACGCCACAGGCGGTTTGGCGTAGCCGATAAAAACCCATAGCCTAACTACTTTCTAGTTGTGCGAGTATCTTCCCTGCATCATTAATATAAAATTGCTCCTTGACTACCTAACAATAACCTTTCGGTGTTCTCAATGGTACATTGTTTGGTAATAAAGAGGGGGGGGATACTACGACCCCCCCCTAATGTCAAAGTCAAAATTTTTGATTTATGTAAACCTAAAATTGCTGAAAGTGTGACATTTTATCTATAATTCCCAAATAATCGCATAAATCTATAAAATCTGTCAAGACAATTGTCTTGACATTAGACATCGTGTCCGTTAAAAATTATCCCAAAATTTGAGTTTCCAAAATTTTGGGTAATTTAGGACGATGTCCTTAAATATTTTCGTCAATATAGTTATATTCAAATCAATATAATTTTAGTATAATAAAAACATCAAAAGAAAGGAGATTACTTATGGAAATGATTGACAAATTTCTAGCTTGGTGGAACTCAACCCCAACAACAATTTATATTGATACTTATGGAGATTGGATAATCTTTTTTATTGTTGTATTGGCTGCTTGGACTGTTATTAATATTTTAATTCAGTGGTTGCTTGGTTAGAAAGGAGATAACCTAAATGGTGAATATGTTTGATTTATTTGTTATTATGCTTGGTACTGTTCTTGGTTCTGTATTGCTTATTATTTGGGATAAGGAGGATTGAAAAAAATGAGATATACTTATTATTCTTGGGTAAATGGAAAATACCTCACTTGTACTTTTGCAGAATTTAACAACGCTTTTCTTGATACGGAGCATTATTTTAGAGAATTCTATTGTGATGACGAGGGAAATACAATACTTAATCTTGTATCTAAATGTGACGGAAAAATTTATTATAAAAGGAAAGGGGTGTATATTGTATGTCCGAAAAATCTGTAAAGTATCAGTGTTCTGAAATTGCTGAAATGATGAGTATTTGCAATGTCAGAAATGATTGTAATCGTTCTTGTACTGGCTGTGACTATAATCATAAAGGGCGTAAGATTTGTAAAGATATGCTTAAACAGTATAATGAAATGTCTAGAGCACAGCAGATTAGTATTGTAGTAAAAAGTAAGAATTTGTAAAGGTGTTTAACTTTGAATAAAAAAATAGTCGGTGTGGGGGCTGTTATATATACAGATAACCCCTTAAGTATAGAAGTATTTAAGGAACGTATGATAAATAAATATAATTGTTGTATAAGCCCCCTACACGATAAAGATATAAAGGCTGACGGAACATCGAAAAAGCCCCACTATCATATTTTGTTTGTTGGTAAACTTCTAGAGCGTGATAAAAAGGACTTAAGTGTATATGTTGCAAATGGTTATTTTGAGTATTTGTATGATTTGCCTAGTGCATTTAACTATCTTTACCATTGGGATATAAAAAATAATGGTTGGTACAAAAATAAAGCACACTATTGTAGAGATTTTATAACTTATAGTGATAATTTTGATTTAGATAAAGTAGAGGAGATAAAAACATATGATTATTTCAATCAATTTTTTGATGATGTTGCTCAGTTTGATGAGTTTTATTTGTGGTTGGGTTATGTTAGGAACATCAACGATACAGTCTACAAACAATACTGTCTTGAAAACTATCGTATGGCTGACAATTATATTAGGTCTTTTAGGAATTGTGCTAAATTACAGCGAATGGATAAAGAGTCTGCCACTCGTGGTTTAGAATTGTCTGACGCTTGGTTAGATAATACCTATGTGCATTATGGTGACGGAACTGTAAAATGTGATTTAAGAACGCATTTTAGAAACTGTGGTATGTCGATTGATGAAGCAATTGACCAATTGAATGAACAATTTCCTGTGGAAATTGAAAAATAGTGTTGACATATATATCTATATAGTGATATATATATAATTGTAAATAATATTTAACTCGAAAGGAGATTTGAGTGTATGGAATTAATGATTGTTGGAAAGAAAAAGGTTAAGCGTGAGGACAAGAAAGATGTCAATATCGTTTATTTTGTTCATAAGGCAAAAGAGGATAGTGGCGTTGAAGGTTTAGTTGCTGAAAGTGGTTTCACTAATAATGCTACCTTTGATACTATCGTTGTAGATAGTAATAAAACAGTGGATATGGCAGTATTCTACGAAATGGGATACTGTAACATATACAACAAGAAAAGCGAATAACGCTTAGAAAGGAGAATTTATGTATAATATCTATGCTATCCTTGGTTCTGGTGCTTCTGCTGAAACTACATTTAACTATGTAAATGAAGATGTACTCGACCAGATTGGTACTGTTATCACTAAGATTTTATCTTGGTGCACAAGTAACAGTCTTTTAGCAATCTTCTTAACACTCTCAATGTTAGGAGTTGGCTTTGCTGTTATTTCATGGATTAAAGGTGTTATTCGTCTTAAGTAATACGCCCCTTCGCCACCCCTTAGGCGTAAGCCTAGGGGGTTTTTTCTAAAGGAGAAAATATATGAAAATGCTTTTATTAGCCCTTTCTTTAGTGGCTACGTTAAATCAGCCTATACTTTTGTTAAATAGTGGTTCTGACTATAACCCAACAAGTTTTTGGGATTTGGGCTATGACCTTAACTATATCATAGACCATTTCTTTACTGGCGTTGATAAGGGCTTAGATATTATAGATGACTTTGCAGATACTGTTTCGAAACTTGGCATTGATGATAGTCCTAATATTCAAGTTACCCCTTCTGTAAAGTACTATAATCAACCTAATACTTATACACAAAATTATACTGATTATTATGATTATAAGTCTTATACTAATAACTATGATAATAGGTCTTATTCTACTACCTATAACTATGATAATAGGACTTATACTTATAACCCCATATATAATGATTATCGTACATACGATTATACAACTTATAATAACTATAACTACTTTGAGGATAACGACTATTATTATATAACTAATAATAATATTACAAACTATGAGTATTATATTGTTAATAAGATTGACGTAAATGATAATAGATATTATTCGTACTATTTTGAACTTCCTAGTGGGTCTAAATCATACAATTTGACTAAAGACCAAGTACTTGGTGAATTTATGTCATATGACTGTTATCGTTATGAACAAAGCAGTGATAGTTCTGATGTTTTGGCATTATTTAAACTTAATGGTAATTATCAGAACGAAGTAGCAGACAGTGATATTAGTTTAGTTTATAACGGCAACTCTTTTGTAAATGGTAAATTTGACGGTGCTCTTAAATTAGATGGTTCTATTGATATGCAAATGATTGGCGATTTTCCCAATCAATATACTGTTGAATTTTGGTTTTATAATGCTATAAATAATGGTTCTTATACTGGCTCTGGTACTCCTTATGCTTGGCACCATTCTGCTTATACTTATGATAATGGTACTGTGCGTGTATGGTTTAATGGTGTTGAAAGTACTCGTGGTACTAGACCTTGCATTAATATTAATGTTCAAAACGTTGCTCCTAATGGCGTTTGGTGGTCTGATAATAGTACTGCAAATACTTGGATTGCTAATAATCCTTATCCTAATTTATCTTTGCCGTCTGTATTTGGCAATAAATTGCCAAGTACTACTGTTGGTGCTACTTCTTATACTTATAATGCCCCTTTTTCCCAGCTTCAACAGTTATTTAAAACTACAAGTGGTAGTACTACCCATTGGGGACAATATTTAAGTGACGGACATGATAATTTCAGTATTACTGGACTTAATCCTAATGACCCTTTGCATTATTATCCTCAATTCACACAAAGCCATATCGATTTTGGTTTTACTGGTTCTAATACTTCTGTTGGCAATTATACAGTTACTAATGGTTGGAATAAAAATACTGCTACTAGTGGCAATAATAGATATTATCGAATTTCAGAAAATCATACTGTTACTAATACTACTACAAACAATTATGTTGATATGTCCGATTCTCTTATGGACGAGATTAGAGTTACTAATGGGCTTTTATATACCGAAAGCACTTTTACCTATCCACAAGATGAATTCACTTATGGACATATTTGGGTAAGACCGGAAGGCGATGATTTTAATGTTGGTGATATTGCTGTTATGTCACCAGTTGAAATATCTGATTATCGTATTGGTGGTGCTGATTATTCTTATCCTAGTACTGGTAATGTATATATAGGTCTTTCTAGTAATATAGGTTTATATGCTAAAGTCTATAATGGTCAGAACTGGCTACCTTGTGATTTTGGTGTTTGGAATGGCTCTGAATGGGCTGACGGAGTAGGTTTTAATTTTTTGACCCTTTCTTGGGGTTCTAAAAATAATGATATTAATATTGATATCAATATTAGTACTGATGTTAATGTCTCAGAAACTGATAAAAAGGGTTTTACGGATATTATTGGCTTTATATTTGAACTGTTTGCATTTATTCCATTGTGCATAGGTTTCTTGACAATTATTCCTACTCCTATTAATATAATATTAATAGGACTAATGGGATTGCTTGCTGTGCTAATTGTACTTAAGATTGTAAAGAGGTGATGAAGATGTTTTCAGAATGTTGTGATTATTTAGGTAGTATAATTGAAAGTGCGTGGGATATATTTAAGAACGCTTCATTCAATTATGGTGATGTAACTATATCTTTTCATGGAGTGTTTGTATTCCTATTTGTACTTGCTATTGTTTGTGGCTTTATAGGAATTATATTGAAAGTGTGATTGTATGGCTGATACTTTTTCATTTGTAACTGATATGTTTAACGATATGTCCACTGTTCAAGCGTTATCTACACTACTGGATTGCATACCCAGTGGGCTTCAAACGTTTGCTATCGTGTTTGTGGTTGTATTGCTTTTGGCTGTCATAGTCAAAGTGATACTTAACGTATTATAAGGAGATTTTGTATGTATGAGATTATTGGCGTTTTCTGTGGTTTTGCTATGGTTGCTAGTACCCTTGTTAACGATTTTGGCGTTGATACTGTGTCTGATAATGATTTTGTTCAAATAGAAACTTTTAAGGACTATGGTGGAGACATTGTTCCCTATGTAAGTGACCCTTACATAGAGGATAATGTTCCTAATGATGTAGTAGAGGAAATAACAGTCAATCAGACTGTTATAGATAATTCAGAAGTATTAGAAAGAATGGATAAATTGGATAGTAAACTAATGTTATTAAATAATAGTTTTAGTAGTGTTTTATCATCTCCTCTTTCTAATTCGTTTACTCTTATATCTCCTATTGATAAAACTGGTGATGGTAGAACTTACAGACCTTGGTATTGTAAACTTGGTACTAATAATGGTAATGTTAGTTCTTTTGGCTATTATTCATCTTCCGACATTTATACTTATTGGTATGATGTTTCCGATTATGATAATATTTTTGTTAATATATCTGACTTTGATAGTTCCTCTATTACCATTATTTATCAAAATGTTTTGCCTTATGATGTTTATGCTGAAACTTCCTATTACTTTAGTTCGGGTTATGCTTTGTGTTATAATGGTTCTTCTTATAGTACAATGTCTTTTGATACTTTTGATTATAAATATTTGGCTATCACTTATAATAAAAATATTCCTATTTCTTTGTATGGTTTAAGTGATGTTGATTTGCCTGATATACCAGATGTGCCTAGTGACCCTAGTGGGAATGACCCTAGTCAACCTAGTATAAATGTGACTTATCCACAAGAGGTTATAGATAGTGTTAAGGATATGAAAAAACAGTTAGTAACATTAACTGGAGTAACATTATTAAATTTGATAATTCCTATGTTTGTATCGGTATTTAAGAGAATGGTTGACCCATTTAAGAAAAGGAGAGATGACTAATGGTTGAACTTATTAATGAAATGTGTGAAGAACTTGGATTGGCAAGTGGTGTACTTGGTGCAAAAGAAATTATCTTTATACTTGTGCTTTTCTTGTCTATCTATGGTGTAGTTGCCTTTGTTGGAATGTGTATGGACTTTGGTCGTAAAATGATACGATACTAATTTTTAAGGGGCGCGAGCGTATTGCTCGCCCCTTAAACCTTATAAGGAGATAAATAATGAATGGTTTAATAAAAATAATATTGATATTTGCATTTATTGTGTGTTTTGTATTGTTCCCTTTCTTTAGATGTGTAGTGTGTCACCCATATAAAGATATTAGGTTTGGTGGCGAAGATTTAATTAACTATATAAGGCATAAAGGTTGGAGAAACTTTTATAAAGATGAAGGTCAACTGGTTGCCTACTGTGGTCTATTTGGTAAGGGTAAAACTTTAAGTGCAGTAAAACACTGTGTAGGATTGTACGATAGATACAATGGACTTAAAGTTTATGACAAGTTCCGTAAGAAATGGGTAACCCAGCAAGTTGTTATACTTTCAAACGTTCATGTTGCTAGACCCTATGTTGAATGTCGTTCATTAAAGCAGATAACTAACTTTACAAAGGATTTGCAATCTTATGATGATGAAAACGATACTATAACATTCTGTGTGTGCTTGCTTGATGAACTGAGCGTGCAGATGAATAGCCGAAACTTTAAGACTAATATAGACCCCTTGTTCCTTAACACTATTCTGACTTGTAGACATTATCACTTGAGTATATATTATACTGCTCAAAGATTTAATCAAGTTGACGCTTTGTTAAGGCAAGTAACCCAAACAATCTACCAGTGTAATAAAATATGGCGTCTGCAAGGCTTAAATGCTTATGACGCTTATGAACTGGAGAACTGTACTAACCCTACTCTTGTCAAGCCTATTGGCAGATATTGTCTATTTATCACTAATAAAGATTATAATAACTATAATACTATTGCTTGTGTTGAGAATTTAGAACACTCTATGGAGATTGGCGATATGTTGTCTGATAGTGAAATACTTGAAAAGATTGCCCCTTCTATGGTTGGTGCAGATACTGTTGTTAACTATTCTCGCAAAGCAAAAAAACGTATGCCACATAAAAAGAAATACTCTTAATCTCCTTTGAATTGCCCCCTACACAACGTAGAGGGCTTTCTTTTTGCCTAAATTCTTTCATAGTGTTGACGCCACAGGCGGTTTGGCGTAGCCGATAAAAACCCATAGCCTAACTACTTTCTAGTTGTGCGAGTATCTTCCCTGCATCATTAATATAAAATTGCTCCTTGACTACCTAACAATAACCTTTCGGTGTTCTCAATGGTACATTGTTTGGTAATAAAGAGGGGGGGGATACTACGACCCCCCCCTAATGTCAAAGTCAAAATTTTTGATTTATGTAAACCTAAAATTGCTGAAAGTGTGACATTTTATCTATAATTCCCAAATAATCGCATAAATCTATAAAATCTGTCAAGACAATTGTCTTGACATTAGACATCGTGTCCGTTAAAAATTATCCCAAAATTTGAGTTTCCAAAATTTTGGGTAATTTAGGACGATGTCCTTAAATATTTTCGTCAATATAGTTATATTCAAATCAATATAATTTTAGTATAATAAAAACATCAAAAGAAAGGAGATTACTTATGGAAATGATTGACAAATTTCTAGCTTGGTGGAACTCAACCCCAACAACAATTTATATTGATACTTATGGAGATTGGATAATCTTTTTTATTGTTGTATTGGCTGCTTGGACTGTTATTAATATTTTAATTCAGTGGTTGCTTGGTTAGAAAGGAGATAACCTAAATGGTGAATATGTTTGATTTATTTGTTATTATGCTTGGTACTGTTCTTGGTTCTGTATTGCTTATTATTTGGGATAAGGAGGATTGAAAAAAATGAGATATACTTATTATTCTTGGGTAAATGGAAAATACCTCACTTGTACTTTTGCAGAATTTAACAACGCTTTTCTTGATACGGAGCATTATTTTAGAGAATTCTATTGTGATGACGAGGGAAATACAATACTTAATCTTGTATCTAAATGTGACGGAAAAATTTATTATAAAAGGAAAGGGGTGTATATTGTATGTCCGAAAAATCTGTAAAGTATCAGTGTTCTGAAATTGCTGAAATGATGAGTATTTGCAATGTCAGAAATGATTGTAATCGTTCTTGTACTGGCTGTGACTATAATCATAAAGGGCGTAAGATTTGTAAAGATATGCTTAAACAGTATAATGAAATGTCTAGAGCACAGCAGATTAGTATTGTAGTAAAAAGTAAGAATTTGTAAAGGTGTTTAACTTTGAATAAAAAAATAGTCGGTGTGGGGGCTGTTATATATACAGATAACCCCTTAAGTATAGAAGTATTTAAGGAACGTATGATAAATAAATATAATTGTTGTATAAGCCCCCTACACGATAAAGATATAAAGGCTGACGGAACATCGAAAAAGCCCCACTATCATATTTTGTTTGTTGGTAAACTTCTAGAGCGTGATAAAAAGGACTTAAGTGTATATGTTGCAAATGGTTATTTTGAGTATTTGTATGATTTGCCTAGTGCATTTAACTATCTTTACCATTGGGATATAAAAAATAATGGTTGGTACAAAAATAAAGCACACTATTGTAGAGATTTTATAACTTATAGTGATAATTTTGATTTAGATAAAGTAGAGGAGATAAAAACATATGATTATTTCAATCAATTTTTTGATGATGTTGCTCAGTTTGATGAGTTTTATTTGTGGTTGGGTTATGTTAGGAACATCAACGATACAGTCTACAAACAATACTGTCTTGAAAACTATCGTATGGCTGACAATTATATTAGGTCTTTTAGGAATTGTGCTAAATTACAGCGAATGGATAAAGAGTCTGCCACTCGTGGTTTAGAATTGTCTGACGCTTGGTTAGATAATACCTATGTGCATTATGGTGACGGAACTGTAAAATGTGATTTAAGAACGCATTTTAGAAACTGTGGTATGTCGATTGATGAAGCAATTGACCAATTGAATGAACAATTTCCTGTGGAAATTGAAAAATAGTGTTGACATATATATCTATATAGTGATATATATATAATTGTAAATAATATTTAACTCGAAAGGAGATTTGAGTGTATGGAATTAATGATTGTTGGAAAGAAAAAGGTTAAGCGTGAGGACAAGAAAGATGTCAATATCGTTTATTTTGTTCATAAGGCAAAAGAGGATAGTGGCGTTGAAGGTTTAGTTGCTGAAAGTGGTTTCACTAATAATGCTACCTTTGATACTATCGTTGTAGATAGTAATAAAACAGTGGATATGGCAGTATTCTACGAAATGGGATACTGTAACATATACAACAAGAAAAGCGAATAACGCTTAGAAAGGAGAATTTATGTATAATATCTATGCTATCCTTGGTTCTGGTGCTTCTGCTGAAACTACATTTAACTATGTAAATGAAGATGTACTCGACCAGATTGGTACTGTTATCACTAAGATTTTATCTTGGTGCACAAGTAACAGTCTTTTAGCAATCTTCTTAACACTCTCAATGTTAGGAGTTGGCTTTGCTGTTATTTCATGGATTAAAGGTGTTATTCGTCTTAAGTAATACGCCCCTTCGCCACCCCTTAGGCGTAAGCCTAGGGGGTTTTTTCTAAAGGAGAAAATATATGAAAATGCTTTTATTAGCCCTTTCTTTAGTGGCTACGTTAAATCAGCCTATACTTTTGTTAAATAGTGGTTCTGACTATAACCCAACAAGTTTTTGGGATTTGGGCTATGACCTTAACTATATCATAGACCATTTCTTTACTGGCGTTGATAAGGGCTTAGATATTATAGATGACTTTGCAGATACTGTTTCGAAACTTGGCATTGATGATAGTCCTAATATTCAAGTTACCCCTTCTGTAAAGTACTATAATCAACCTAATACTTATACACAAAATTATACTGATTATTATGATTATAAGTCTTATACTAATAACTATGATAATAGGTCTTATTCTACTACCTATAACTATGATAATAGGACTTATACTTATAACCCCATATATAATGATTATCGTACATACGATTATACAACTTATAATAACTATAACTACTTTGAGGATAACGACTATTATTATATAACTAATAATAATATTACAAACTATGAGTATTATATTGTTAATAAGATTGACGTAAATGATAATAGATATTATTCGTACTATTTTGAACTTCCTAGTGGGTCTAAATCATACAATTTGACTAAAGACCAAGTACTTGGTGAATTTATGTCATATGACTGTTATCGTTATGAACAAAGCAGTGATAGTTCTGATGTTTTGGCATTATTTAAACTTAATGGTAATTATCAGAACGAAGTAGCAGACAGTGATATTAGTTTAGTTTATAACGGCAACTCTTTTGTAAATGGTAAATTTGACGGTGCTCTTAAATTAGATGGTTCTATTGATATGCAAATGATTGGCGATTTTCCCAATCAATATACTGTTGAATTTTGGTTTTATAATGCTATAAATAATGGTTCTTATACTGGCTCTGGTACTCCTTATGCTTGGCACCATTCTGCTTATACTTATGATAATGGTACTGTGCGTGTATGGTTTAATGGTGTTGAAAGTACTCGTGGTACTAGACCTTGCATTAATATTAATGTTCAAAACGTTGCTCCTAATGGCGTTTGGTGGTCTGATAATAGTACTGCAAATACTTGGATTGCTAATAATCCTTATCCTAATTTATCTTTGCCGTCTGTATTTGGCAATAAATTGCCAAGTACTACTGTTGGTGCTACTTCTTATACTTATAATGCCCCTTTTTCCCAGCTTCAACAGTTATTTAAAACTACAAGTGGTAGTACTACCCATTGGGGACAATATTTAAGTGACGGACATGATAATTTCAGTATTACTGGACTTAATCCTAATGACCCTTTGCATTATTATCCTCAATTCACACAAAGCCATATCGATTTTGGTTTTACTGGTTCTAATACTTCTGTTGGCAATTATACAGTTACTAATGGTTGGAATAAAAATACTGCTACTAGTGGCAATAATAGATATTATCGAATTTCAGAAAATCATACTGTTACTAATACTACTACAAACAATTATGTTGATATGTCCGATTCTCTTATGGACGAGATTAGAGTTACTAATGGGCTTTTATATACCGAAAGCACTTTTACCTATCCACAAGATGAATTCACTTATGGACATATTTGGGTAAGACCGGAAGGCGATGATTTTAATGTTGGTGATATTGCTGTTATGTCACCAGTTGAAATATCTGATTATCGTATTGGTGGTGCTGATTATTCTTATCCTAGTACTGGTAATGTATATATAGGTCTTTCTAGTAATATAGGTTTATATGCTAAAGTCTATAATGGTCAGAACTGGCTACCTTGTGATTTTGGTGTTTGGAATGGCTCTGAATGGGCTGACGGAGTAGGTTTTAATTTTTTGACCCTTTCTTGGGGTTCTAAAAATAATGATATTAATATTGATATCAATATTAGTACTGATGTTAATGTCTCAGAAACTGATAAAAAGGGTTTTACGGATATTATTGGCTTTATATTTGAACTGTTTGCATTTATTCCATTGTGCATAGGTTTCTTGACAATTATTCCTACTCCTATTAATATAATATTAATAGGACTAATGGGATTGCTTGCTGTGCTAATTGTACTTAAGATTGTAAAGAGGTGATGAAGATGTTTTCAGAATGTTGTGATTATTTAGGTAGTATAATTGAAAGTGCGTGGGATATATTTAAGAACGCTTCATTCAATTATGGTGATGTAACTATATCTTTTCATGGAGTGTTTGTATTCCTATTTGTACTTGCTATTGTTTGTGGCTTTATAGGAATTATATTGAAAGTGTGATTGTATGGCTGATACTTTTTCATTTGTAACTGATATGTTTAACGATATGTCCACTGTTCAAGCGTTATCTACACTACTGGATTGCATACCCAGTGGGCTTCAAACGTTTGCTATCGTGTTTGTGGTTGTATTGCTTTTGGCTGTCATAGTCAAAGTGATACTTAACGTATTATAAGGAGATTTTGTATGTATGAGATTATTGGCGTTTTCTGTGGTTTTGCTATGGTTGCTAGTACCCCTTGTTAACGATTTTGGCGTTGATACTGTGTCTGATAATGATTTTGTTCAAATAGAAACTTTTAAGGACTATGGTGGAGACATTGTTCCCTATGTAAGTGACCCTTACATAGAGGATAATGTTCCTAATGATGTAGTAGAGGAAATAACAGTCAATCAGACTGTTATAGATAATTCAGAAGTATTAGAAAGAATGGATAAATTGGATAGTAAACTAATGTTATTAAATAATAGTTTTAGTAGTGTTTTATCATCTCCTCTTTCTAATTCGTTTACTCTTATATCTCCTATTGATAAAACTGGTGATGGTAGAACTTACAGACCTTGGTATTGTAAACTTGGTACTAATAATGGTAATGTTAGTTCTTTTGGCTATTATTCATCTTCCGACATTTATACTTATTGGTATGATGTTTCCGATTATGATAATATTTTTGTTAATATATCTGACTTTGATAGTTCCTCTATTACCATTATTTATCAAAATGTTTTGCCTTATGATGTTTATGCTGAAACTTCCTATTACTTTAGTTCGGGT
>CATQJL010000295.1:0-15766 GCA_958299035.1 Cylicocyclus nassatus | reverse complement strand
AAGCAGTGGTATCAACGCAGAGTACTATTCTTCGGTCATGTGGCAAAATGGAAGAAACAGGATACACAGACCTTTTATCAAATCAAAAACAAATTGTCGACCGGTATTTGGATACTCTCCATTTTCAGGATGTGGTTTTACCCATAAATCAAGAATTTTGTTACCTCGTGTCTCAATATTCATATCTAAATTTTTGTATTCCAACATTATTTCTCTTTTTTGCTTGTGGGCAAATGTTCCCTTTCCAGAGGGGTGAAAAACCATCTCTGAATTATCCAAAATATATTCTCTGGACGAAGTTTCTGAGAGAAGACATCTATCGGATACTCGAAATCCAAACTCCAGTGCGGTTTAATTTGGTTTTGCCAAGTTTCATATTCATCTCTGCTGTTAAATTGTGTTCACATTCTTCGTTCAATTTCTTCAAAGTTCCGTTCAATTTTGCCATTTGTTTGCGGGTGATCGGGGCGTGAACGAATGTGCTGTACGTTATTTTCTTTAAGAAATCCGGCAAATTCATGGGTTTCAGATGATTTTGAATTCACAGCGAAAAATTGAGTTCCATTATCGGTTAAAATGGCATCTGGAATACCATATTCTTCGAATCCTTTCTTAAGGGGATCAATGGTGTTTGTGGCGGTTGCATTCTCATAGAGACCTGAACCGGGGTAATGAGACGTGAACTATCATCAACAAAGGAAATCATCCAATAGTCTCTATTCTGGAGATGTATATGTTTCCAATCATCGTGTCATAGCGACATGGAGTGATTTCGTTCGTATCGATGATATTTCCGTTGCTTTTGTTTTCGAGAAGTGGGACTGGAATACCCTTTCGCTGAAAGAACCTTATAAATTCGGTTGTGCGGGATATGGATGCCTTCCGTCTCTTCAATTACACGTTCCAAGTACATTGGTGACGTTCGTGTTAAATGAACGTAACAGACAATGAGTTCTTCCTCTTTTTCAGTGATCTTTTTCATTTTCCTTCCTCTATTGTGAACTATGGGTGCAACACCATATTTTGCTTCATAGGTCAGAATCTGGCGGATTCGGCGTTTAGTAACGCCATAATATTCAGAAAGCCATGCTATGGATTTCTTTTTCTGCTTTCGATTCCGGACAATATTACGCATATTGTGCTATCAAAGGGTATCTATCCGCAGTTGCAAAGAATGGAAAAAAATATCTTCGAAACATGTAATGAATTAGCAAGAGGGGAAGTATTTCCACTTGATGAAATCTTGCCCCCCTGAATAGTTACCTTTTTTTTACCCGTTTTACCCCTTATGCCCGCGTATACAAGATATCAGAATACGTTTCATGTATGAGTATGTCAGATGATCTCTCCTGTAAAGACGGTGAAACGGAACAAACCGGATATACCTTTGTTTCATCGTTTATGCAACCGTTCAATACCGGCGCAGTCGATGCCGAAAGTGTATATGAATTGCAGGAAAATATGTTTATTACAGGTCCTGTTCGTCAGATGATAAATCTGATATTATCCGGTCCGATAACCATCTCGGTGTATACCGATACCGATGATGTGGATGAAGAAATCAGTCGGCGTCTCAATCGAATGTTTATGTCTCCGTCCTGTGATATCAATGCCCTTGCCCGGTCGGCAATTTATGATTTGTATCAGTGGGGAATTGCCATTGCCAATCCGGTATGGACCGTTGAAAACAGTGAACTTGTCTGTACCTCGCTTACCCGCCTGAATCCGTTTACCTTCTCTGCCTCCCCTCTTTCAGGCAGTTCATCAAATCGCATATATGGACGACTGCTGAAAGGTATCTATTACGATACAACCGACCGCTCCATGCATTACTGTCAGCAGCAGGGTACCTCTGTTCGCGAACTTGATGCACATAATCTCTTTATCATTCGCGACCCTGCCAGTCAGAACCCGGACGGTGATTCTCCCATAATCTCCGTAGTACCGATTGCACGGTTTCTGAAATTTGCATGGAATGCATTTGGACAGCAGATGTATCGAACGGGCGCACCGATTATGTTTATCCGAATTGCCAATCCCAAACCGGCGACTGTTCTAAACGGCGTGGTTAAGGAAAGCGATGTCGCATACGCTCAGAAGATTTTAGGAACGTGGGGTAAACAGACCGGATTTACCGTTCGTGACAATATGGAAATCCACACAATTGATGTAAAGGAAGGATCTCTTGCCCGTTCTGCCATTAACCTGGTCGCTGAATCCATTCAGAATTTCATCAGTCCGGTCGGAATGCTCGGAAAAGACGGATCACTTATTTCCGGCAATTCCGATGCTTCACTGCGATTAATCAACAATCATATCCATGGATGGATACGTCTGCTGTGTCATTCACTGCGTGAACTTCCCAACTATTACCTGCGATTCAACGGGTTTCCTGAAACATGGCATGCTGAAATTAATTTACCGCTTATGTCACTGGAAGATTCTGGAAGAAACCTTGAAACGGCAAAACTGTTGTCAGCAACGAAAGTCGGCAGTGTTAATGAAGTGCGTGAACTTTGCGGACTTGAAGGAATATCAGCAGAAGAACTGGAAGATATTACCGCTGACTGGAAAAAACTGGGAGAATTTGATTCACTCTGAGAAAAAAAATCATGAAACATCATGTGTTCAATCTGAAAAAATGTGACGGATTCTGAAAAATAAAGACGATTTCCTTATTTTTTTGTGGGGTGGCTCTGAATTTATTTCCTGTAGTAATGAAGGAGGAAGACTATCTAAAAACCAGTATTTTTTTACCGTTAAAGCCTTTGACTTGACCAGATTGATAGTATTTCGTGCGTTTTATTCTTGGAGATAGGGAGTTTTCAGACAGTCTGTAGGGGGTTGGCTTTTCAATAGGTCGTTTTAAAAAGGTTTCAACAGTTTCATCAAGAGTTTTTGCAATCCGAGATACTGATGCAGCGGATATTTCGGAATCACCTAATGTTCTGATGATATCCTGTACATTTCGCGTACTGACCCCTTTAATATAGGATTCCAAAATGGCACTCTTAAGTGCTTTATCAATACGAGAATGTGAGTCAAAAACCCAGGTCTTGAATGGTGTTTTCCGTAATTGAGGCTTTTGCAATGTCAGAACACCTATCGATGTTTTCAGTGTTCTTTCACGATATCCATTGCGTTAATCCGTTTTTTTCTCACAGCGCTCATAATAGTCGGAACCGCATTGTTCTTTTGCTTCTTCTTCCATGACAGCATTATAAGATGTACTCATTACGTTAATTGCTACCTCGTTAGCGTTACCGTTAATATAATTATTTACGAAATCCAAGAATTCCATGATCCACTCTTTTTTTTTTGATTTATCACATTAATATCGGAGTTAGTGCCATTTCAATTTTACAGCAGTCCGATTACACTTGAACTTTTCTAAAAACCCCATTTTTGAAAATCAAAAACCCTCAGAAATGTAATCTAAATCATGTTTTCAGAGAGATATGGTGTGAAAAATCGGGGTTTTTAGAAAACTTCACTTATTAATATATCTATCTATGAAAACAGTTCCGTTTGGATATTATGATTTACTTACATTCGAAATAAATAATTGAAAAGCAAGAAAAATAAGTAGGAAATGACATATCAACAAGAAAATGTTTCAGATACGTCTGACACAAACGAAATCATTGATCTCAGTGACCAGGAAATAATAGATAAACCCGAACCATCTGAGGATGAAAACAAAGTTTCTAATACTGTATATGAATATTATAGTTGGCGCTTAGTTCCAGGAAAAATTGCTATTAAAACAATTGATTCATCAGTTTGTAAATATTTTGAAAGTGGAATCCCGCAAGAACTTCAATCATTTTTCCATGCTGAACTGTTAAATCCTGGAGAATGTATTGATATTAGGATTCTGTATAATGGAACATTCTATAATGGAAGGATTGAAAAGGTGTATAGATCTAACTTTCAACTTCCCCTCACAAGAATAATTTTTGGTAAGAAACTAATCTTTGATGGAAAAATTATTGATAATTTAGTAGATAATTTATCCCTAATATTTGTCTCCACATCTCATATAAATCTATTTTACTTACAAATACAAAAGATTCCAGGGAAGATATCATATAGTAATCTCATATCATTACTGAACCTAAATTCTAAAATAAACCAAAAAATAACAAATCCTGTCTCCACAGAATGTGAACCAAATAAGAATGTGGAAGATTCTGTATATAAAGAACCTGAGATAATGTTTCAACCAGTAAACGAGACAAATATACAAAAGAGGAGTAAAGTAATTTTTTCTTCCTCTCAAATGGAAAACAATCTTGGGGAGGAAAAAAGTTCAATAAATGAGGAGTCTGTAACTGGGACGAAACCTATCTCTATTATCATTGAAAATACTGAATATCCAGTAAATTCATGGGTTGATGTTGCTAAAACGGTTCTTAATTATCTATCTCTAAATAATTCCACAAAATATAATGATTTGTTCATTCAGTATTCAAATGTTTTGAAAAAGAAAAATGGTGATGGATTACGTTCTCCTATTTTGTTAGATTCAGGTGATTATTATGAAAAGAATCGAAATGCGCAAGCTCATTTCAGATTTTGTCAAAATGTTTTATCTTCCATAAATATTAATTGGATAGTGAACTCATCATCACATTTGTCAGAAATCAGTGATGATAAAAAAAGTTCAATAAATGAGGAGTCTGTGACTGGGACGAAACCTATCTCTATTATCATTGAAAATACTGAATATCCAGTAAATTCATGGGTTGATGTTGCTAAAACGGTTCTTAATTATCTATCTCTAAATAATTCCACAAAATATAATGATTTGTTCATTCAATATTCAAATGTTTTGAAAAAGAAAAATGGTGATGGATTACGTTCTCCTATTTTGTTAGATTCAGGCGATTATTATGAAAAGAATCGAAGTGCGCAAGCTCATTTCAGATTTTGTCAAAATGTTTTATCTCCCTTAAATATTAATTGGATAGTGAACTCATCATCACATTTGTCAGAAATCAGTGATGATAAAAAAAGTCCAATAAATGAGGAGTCTGTGACTGGGACGAAACCTATCTCTATTATCATTGAAAATACTGAATATCCAGTAAATTCATGGATTGATGTTGCTAAAACGGTTCTTAATTATCTATCTCTAAATAATTCCACAAAATATAATGATTTGTTCATTCAGTATCCAAATCTTTTGAAAAAGAAAAATGGTGATGGATTACGTTCTCCTATTTTATTAGAATCAGGTGATTATTATGAAGGAAATCAAAATGCACGAGGTCATTTTAAATTGTGTAATATGATTTTAACAGCCTTAAATATTAATTGGAGAGTTTATAGAAAACCAGAGTTCAACTCGCTTGTTATTCAATCGCCTGTTAATACAATTATAGAAGATAAGGAAAATATTGAAAAAATATTAAAGGAACACTACTCTTATGGATTTAACTACTCATCTCCAATTGAATTATCTAGATTTAGAAAGTATTATCAAAATGAAATTGGAAACCCTTGTGATTTTGATGATGAAAAACTCCGTTCAATAATAAAAAAATTGGGTTTTGAATATGAGGGAAAAGTAATTCTCATTTCAAATGAAGTGGAGGATAAATTAAAACAGATTATTGATGAGAGAATTGCAGAAAAAAATAAGATAATTCATTATGAAAAATTGTTTGATTATTATTTTGATTGGTTTAATGAAGTTAAAATATACTCATCAGATTTGATGAAACTGATGATAAAACGCTTGTATCCAAGTTTCATTTATAAAAATGAGTATCTGTTATTAACATCGGAAAAAATAACAGAAACAGATGCAATTAATTATGAAATCATGAAAGTTTGGGGAGATAAGATTTTGCGAACTGGGGATGAACTCATTTCATTAATTCCATTTGTTAATCCTAATAAAATAAAACAGAATTTAAATCAACAGAAACAATTTGTATGGAATTCCCAATATACCTATACGCATATTAGCAAATTTATCATTACAGAAAATGAAATAGAATCAATCAAAAGTATTGCAAATGAAAAATGTAGGCAGAATGGAAGAGTTCTTTTTGATGAACTTCCCCTAGAAGATATCAAAGATGAAAACTTTGAATTATCAAATAGTGCTATTAATTCTCTTATCTATTTACATATTGAAGATGATTTTGAAAGAAATCAAAATGTAATACAACGTAAAGGTGAGAGTGAATCAGTTTATCATGATTTTATTACGTATTGTCAAAAACATGAAAGTTGTTCTATCGCTGAATTAGAGGAAGTATTAGAAAAAATAACTGGGACGAAAAATGAAAAAACAGTACTTAATATTGCAAATAAATATATGGTTCGGATAAATGAAGACTATTTTGTAAGTGAAAATAAAATCTATTTTGATATTCATGGAATTGATAATGCTCTTGAAATGTTTGTAACAGAACATGATGCTGTTAGTCTCAAAGAAATATCATCATTTTCTCTTTTCCCAGCCTGTGGATCTAAATGGAATTTTTATATCTTGGAATCATACTGTTCTCGATTTAGCGAAAAGTATACTTACATTTCGAATCCATCAAATACATCCAACATCGGGGCTATTGTCAAAAAAGGAACAAATACAGATTATCATTCTATAATGGTAAAAAGGATTGCCAATTCAACAATATCTCTTACTGAAGAGGCTGTTTATGATTATCTCTATGAAACTGGATTTATCGCACGTAAACGATACAAAAAAATAATAGATTTAATCAATGAAGCAGAAAAAATGAGAGAATTTTCAAGATAGGATAATAAGAATATTTGGTGAAACAATCGTGTATTCATATATTTATGATGAAGAAACTGGGGGTATACTCTTAACCTCAACTCCGTCGCTTTCAAACTATTCAAAAGAACCGCGTCCCGTGTATGCAGATGAACTTAATCTTTTTGGATTTAATAAAGCTGGGTGGAATTATGAAAACCAATCTAAATATCCATATCTATGGGCTGAAGGGTCAAATTATATTTATCGGGGAAAAATAGTCGCAAAACTTACAGGAGGAGATATTTTCACTCCTCCGAAAATAGTTTTTAGTAAGGATGAGAATGGAAATCCGATTGAACTGGAACCAGATGGTCAAGCGTTAAAACAAATTGATATTGATGAAATGGTCAAAAAGAATAAATCAATGATGAATATTATTGAAGATTCCACCATAAAAAAAAATCGTTTCTATTTATGAAAAATACAAGGATAAACTTGATATCTTTCATGTTGCTTATTCTGGGGGGAAAGATAGTATTGTATTAGTTGATCTTGTTCAGCGAGCGTTACCGAAAAAAAGTTTTGTTGTTATTTTTGCTGATACAGAAATGGAATTTCCTGATACCTATAAGATAATCAATAACCTAAATTCCGCAAAAACCCACTCGTTTTATGACCATTAATCAGTAAATTCATGTTCTTTTTTAATTTACCTACTGTTTTTGCCTTATTTTTGTTTGCAGTTTAAATAGATGAGTATTATTACTCACCTATTACATATATTATAAGCAGAAAATATCATGGTTTGCCAAGTTCGACATAAGGATTCAAAGACAGGAAGAATTTACGTTTATGAAAGTACGTCTCATTGGGACAAAACAAAGAAACAATGTGTGTGCACACGAAATTGTATTGGGCATATTAAAGAAGGTACAGAAGATATCATTGTACCAAACCGTAAACGAGTAAAAAGATCGACTGTTAGCCCCCAAATTAAAGGAGTGGGAGCGTCATTGTTTCTTGATAAAATATGTGGACGAATAGGATTGGTCTCGACTCTTCAGGAAGTGTTTCCCGACTCATGGCATGCGATTTTAACATGTGCTTATTTCCTTATTACTGAAAACAAGGCATTATCTCGTTGTGAAAATTGGTCTAAAACAAATGTCACTCCGAGTGACAAATGTTTGACAAGTCAGAGTATTAGTCGTCTTCTGAAAACCTTGACACTAACAGAACAATATTCATTTTTCCATCACTGGGTTACAAAAGCTAGGGATGATGAATATTTTGCATTGGATATTACTTCCATCTCGTCCTATAGTAAACTGATAGAGACTATAAAATATGAGTATAATCGTGACAAAGAAAAATTACCTCAAATCAATTTGGCAATGATAGTTGGCATTCATAGTGGGCTTCCAATATTCTTCCGTTATCTCAATGGAAATATCACTGATGTAACCACGCTTAAAAATACAGCAAATGAATGTAAATGGCTCCATCCCAAAACACTTCATTTTGTGATGGATAAAGGGTTTTGTGATTATGGCAATGTTTCTGAACTATACTCTCTTAAATTCAAGTTTACCATTGGAATGTCAAAATCAATGGATTTCACAATTGACGCCATCAAAGAAGTAGCAGATGATATTAAAAAATTTGATAATAGCATTGAGTTCGGAAAGGATATTTACTATGTAAAAACACTGCTGAAAAATTGGGATAAGCATCGCTGTTATGTTCATGTCTATTTTAATAACACTGCATCTGCAGAAGATGAAGATGACTTTATGCGTGATATCCACCAATACAAAAAAGAGTTAGAGTCTGGTGAAAAACTGATAGCACATGAAAAACAGTATCAAAAATACTTCACGATAAAAGAAACACCGGTTCGGGGATTGCAAGTGAAACCTAAATCTGATGTAATTGATGCAGATAACAAAACTACAGCTGGGTTTTTTGTATTGTTGACAAATGATTTAAAATCACCAATTGATGCATTGAAAGCATATCGTGAAAAAGATACTGTTGAAAAAACATTTGACAATTTGAAAAATGATCTTGATGGAAAAAGACTTAGAATTCATTCAAAAGAGGCAATGGAGGGTAGGTTATTCATTCAATTCATAGGGCTCATAATTAAATCTGAAATTAAGAATATCCTTGTAAATAAAGAATTAGAAAAGGAGTATAGCATACCCGATATCATGTGGGAAATGAAATCATTGAACATGATAAAATATCCTAACAAATCAAAAATAGAATATGGAGAATTGACAGCACAACAAAAACAGATTATGAAAATATTCGAGATCAAACTCGACTCATAGGTGAGTATTTGCGGAATTTAGGTAGTAAACTATTACCCTTATATGTAGAAACCATTCCGGTATTCCGTGGACATTTGTTAATGACATTTCTGGCATCTATTTTTCATAAACTACTGTTGGATGAAATTAAAAAATCTCCATTCTCAATATCTTCAATATTTAATACATTAAAAGGACATCATGCAGAGATATATCCTAAGATGATACTCATAGATGAACCACGGAAAAAAGCCAGAGAAATATATGAAAAGTTTAATATAGACCCCTCCTCCAAAATATCATTACCATAAAAAAAATAGTGTGGGGTTAAAAAACTACGGGAACTACGGTTACATTTCCGTGGGTTTTGATTTTCAAAAATGGGGTTTTTAGGAAACCTCTATCTATGAAAAACTGTTCCGTTTGGATACTATGATTTACTTACATTCGAAAGAAATAACTGAAAAGCAAGAAAATAAGTCGGAAATGACATATCAACAGGAAAATGTTTCAGATACGTCTGACGCAAACGAAATTATTGATATCAGTGACCAGGAAATAATAAATCGACCCGAATCTTCTGAGGATGAAAACAAAGTATCTAATACCGTGTATGAATATAATGATTGGCGTTTTATTCCGGGAAAAATCGCTCTGAAAAAAGTTGATTTATTTATTCGTCGTTATTATGTATGTGAACTTCCGTCAGAACTTTATTCTTTTTTTCAGGTTCAGCAGTTTCAGAAAAGTTTCGATATTGATATTAGCGTCATTTACAATGGAAAATCCTATATTGGAAGTATTCAAAGAGAAAAATGTCATCCACGCTTGAAAAATCCAAAAACAAGAATTTTTCTTGGACGAGAATTGGCAGAAGATGCACATTATTTTAAAGGTTTTTCTCCATTATCATTAGTATTCATCCCAACTTCAAAACAAAATGAATACAAATTGGAAATCAAAAAAATACCAAATGAAATTTCAGGTGAGGATATTCTCGATATTTTGGGTGTAAGTCAGGAATTTAAAGAAAATGTTGCTAAAATGGTTCTTAATATCCAATCGCCTGTTAATACAATTATAGAAGATAAGGAAAATATTGAAAAAATATTAAAGGAACACTACTCTTATGGATTTAACTACTCATCTCCAATTGAATTATCTAGATTTAGAAAGTATTATCAAAATGAAATTGGAAACCCTTGTGATTTTGATGATGAAAAACTCCGTTCAATAATAAAAAAATTGGGTTTTGAATATGAGGGAAAAGTAATTCTCATTTCAAATGAAGTGGAGGATAAATTAAAACAGATTATTGATGAGAGAATTGCAGAAAAAAATAAGATAATTCATTATGAAAAATTGTTTGATTATTATTTTGATTGGTTTAATGAAGTTAAAATATACTCATCAGATTTGATGAAACTGATGATAAAACGCTTGTATCCAAGTTTCATTTATAAAAATGAGTATCTGTTATTAACATCGGAAAAAATAACAGAAACAGATGCAATTAATTATGAAATCATGAAAGTTTGGGGAGATAAGATTTTGCGAACTGGGGATGAACTCATTTCATTAATTCCATTTGTTAATCCTAATAAAATAAAACAGAATTTAAATCAACAGAAACAATTTGTATGGAATTCCCAATATACCTATACGCATATTAGCAAATTTATCATTACAGAAAATGAAATAGAATCAATCAAAAGTATTGCAAATGAAAAATGTAGGCAGAATGGAAGAGTTCTTTTTGATGAACTTCCCCTAGAAGATATCAAAGATGAAAACTTTGAATTATCAAATAGTGCTATTAATTCTCTTATCTATTTACATATTGAAGATGATTTTGAAAGAAATCAAAATGTAATACAACGTAAAGGTGAGAGTGAATCAGTTTATCATGATTTTATTACGTATTGTCAAAAACATGAAAGTTGTTCTATCGCTGAATTAGAGGAAGTATTAGAAAAAATAACTGGGATGAAAAATGAAAGAACAGTACTTAATATTGCAAATAAATATATGGTTCGGATAAATGAAGACTATTTTGTAAGTGAAAATAAAATCTATTTTGATATTCATGGAATTGATAATGCTCTTGAAATGTTTGTAACAGAACATGATGCTGTTAGTCTCAAAGAAATCTCATCATTTTCTCTCTTTCCAGCCTGTGGATTTAAATGGAATTTTTATATCTTGGAATCATACTGTTCTCGATTTAGCGAAAAGTATACTTACATTCCAAATTCATCAAATACATCCAACATCGGTGCTATTGTTAAAAAAGGGACAAATACAGATTATCATTCTATAATGGTAAAAAGGATTGCCAATTCAACAATATCTCTTACTGAAGAGGCTGTTTATGATTATCTCTATGAAACTGGATTTATCGCACGTAAACGATACAAAAAAATAACAGATTTAATCAATGAAGCAGAAAAATTAAGAGGATTTTCAAGATAGTATAATAAGATTATTTGGTGAAACAATCGTGTATTCATATATTTATGATGAAGAAACTGGGGGTATACTCTTAACCTCAACTCCATCGCTTTCAAACTATTCAAAAGAACCGCGTCCCGTGTATGCAGATGAACTTAATCTTTTTGGATTTAATAAAGCTGGGTGGAATTATGAAAACCAATCTAAATATCCATATCTATGGGCTGAAGGGTCAAATTATATTTATCGGGGAAAAACAGTCGCAAAACTTACAGGAGGAGATATTTTCACTCCTCCGAAAATAGTTTTTAGTAAGGATGAGAATGGAAATCCGATTGAACTGGAACCAGATGGTCAAGCGTTAAAACAAATTGATATTGACGAAATGGTCAAAAAGAATAAATCAATGATGAATATTATTGAAGATTCCACCATAAAAAAAATCGTTTCTATTTATGAAAAATACAAGGATAAACTTGATATCTTTCATGTTGCTTATTCTGGGGGGAAAGATAGTATTGTATTAGTTGATCTTGTTCAGCGAGCGTTACCGAAAAAAAGTTTTGTTGTTATTTTTGCTGATACAGAAATGGAATTTCCTGATACCTATAAGATAATCAATAAAATGAAAGAAGATTGTAATATACAGGAAATTCCCTTCTATACTTCAAAATCAGATTTTACTCCAGATGAATCATGGAAACTCTTTGGTCCCCCTGCCCGTGTTCAAAGATGGTGTTGTAGTGTTCATAAAAGTACCCCTCAAACTTTGAAATTACGCGAAATTACGGGAAAAAATAACTATATAGGAATGGATTTTGTAGGAGTAAGAAGATATGAAAGTAATGCAAGAAATAAATATCAATATGAAAACTATGGAAAAAAACAAAAATCGCAATTTAGTTATAATGCAATATTAGAGTGGACTTCTGCGGAGGTTTGGTTATACATTTTTGCTCATGGTCTTCAAATTAATGAAGCCTATAAAAAAGGTTGTTCTCGTGTAGGGTGTCTGTTATGTCCTGCCGGTGGGAATAGAGGAGATTTTGTTCAAAATTCTTGTTATCCTAAAGATGTAAAGAAATATATTTCTTTAATTAAAATGATGAATTTAAGAGAAAAAGGAGATGAAAAACGACTTCAAACATATATTTCTAATGGAGGGTGGAATGCACGAAAAAATGGTCGTGATTTGATAAATGGGAATAACAATTATAAAGATGAAATCAAAAATAATTCTATAGTAATTACTGTTACTACTCCTAAAACTGATTGGAAACAATGGCTAAAAACAATGGGTGATATTCCCTTTGAATATACCATTAAAGAATTTAAAAATGGGTATCAAATTCGATTTGATGCATCATTAACTAAAAAAATTCCAACGGTCATTAAAAATTTTAAAAGTATATTTCACAAAGCGTCATCTTGCGTAAAATGTCGTGTTTGTGAAGCCAATTGTAAATTTGGGTGTATTTCATTTCTAAATGGTTTACAAATTTCCAATTGTCAACATTGTGGACAATGTTTGGACATACCAAATGGATGTTTGGTTTATCATTCATTAAGGACACCGAAAGGAGAACAAAGTATGAAAAAGGGTAGTATTAATTCATTTGCAAATCATGCTCCTAAATTAGAATGGATTAGAGATTTTTATGAAACAGAAAATGATTTTTGGGAAATAAATTCATTAGGTCCAAATCAGAAAAATATGTTCAAGCGTTTTCTCCGTGATTCTGGACTAATCACTGATAAAGCACAAGTTACTAATCTATTTCATCTCACCAAAAAATTAGGATGGGACAGCAATAGTTCCTGGGGACTCTTACTCTCCAACCTTGCATATAATCCACAATTTAGATGGTATATTGAAAATATGGAAGTAGGAGAATTCTATAATAGAGAATATATAACAGACTTGCTTCAATCTCATGATGTCAGCAAAACTGATACAACCTCTATTATTGATTCATACAAACGCTTTTCAGAATTGCCTTTAGGAACGATTATTAATTGGTGTTCGGTAGTATTAGAAGGAAAGAAAGTAACAACTCTTTCACGCAATAAATCAATTATTTCTGATAATAAAGTCATCTTATACAGTCTCATAAAATTTGTAGAAAAGTGTGGTGATTGCAAAGAGTTTACCTTGTCCTGGTTAATGGATGATACGATTGAAAAAGAAGGAATCAGTCCAACAAAAATATTTGGATTAAATTATGAAGATATGAAATCAATATTACTTGGATTAACAGCAACGTATCCAAAAATTATTGACGCGACATTTACTAATGATTTAAATAAAATTACTATTAATAATATTAATTCAGAAGATATTCTGAAATTGTTTAGTGAGTGATATTTGATGAGACAGACAGACAGACAGACAGACAGACAGACAGACAGACAGACCAGTAATAATATCTATCATTTAAATCTGTTAAAACTTCTGCAAGATAACACACGCTTTTTTACTGACGAAAGTCAGCAATTTTATTTCAAATTCGAGATTAAAGGGAAACTAACATCTCAACACGAGAATTCTGTATTTCCATCTCATTTGACGCAATGGGGTGCATTCTAATGTCCGATTACGATCGAAGATATCGGGAATACTTTAGAATTGATGAAAATTATTTCCCATGTATTGATGATACGGCAATTGAGGCTGGTGCTGCCTGGGATGATACATATCCGCATGAAACTTTTGTTGATTTACTTAAAAAAATCGAGTTAATGTTAACAGGAACGACAAAACGTTCGGTTTGGATTAATGGGGCATATGGTACTGGAAAATCAAAATGCGCTTATACATTGAGAAAGATATTGGAAGTTCCGGATGAGGAATTAATTCACTATTGGAACAGTTTTGATAATTTAAAGCAGAACCAGGATTTACTAGAGAAAATTCGAGGTCATCGACAGTACTCTGCGTTGATACCACTGCTTTATGCTTCAGGTGATATCTCTTCACCTCGCGATCTCTTTTTTAAGATTCAGGAGAGCATAAAGATTGCACTTAATGAGAAAAATATACCATATAAAGGTGAAGAATCTCTTAAAGAAGGGGTTATCTCTTGGTTAGAAGATGAAAGTCATAAAACATTTATTAATGCTCTTCTTAAAAAACCTAAATGGAATTCAGCTTTTACCCAATCGTCTGCGGATGAAATATTGAACGCACTTAAAGGCAAAAAAGATGCGAAAGAATTAATGAACAATCTCTTTGCTTTAGCTGATGAAGAACGCATTTCGGCAATGACGTTAGATGCTGATATTCTGAAGTCCTGGATACAAGATATTTGTCGAGAAAATCATCTTAAAATTGTAATGGTTTTGGGATGAATTTAGTGATTATTTTAAACAAAATCGTGATTCATTAAGTGAATTTCAAAAAATTGTAGCGTTATGTCAGGATTCGATTTTTTATTTAGTTATTGTAACGCATCAAACTGAGTCAATAATGAATCGGGAAGATGAAACATGGAAGATAGTCAAACAGAGATTTGATTTCTCTTCTATATCATTACCTGATAGTATCGCATTTGATTTAATTGGACATGCATTCCAACCCATAGAAACTGCAGAAAATATTTGGAAAACAGTGGCAGATGATTTAAATTCAAGAGTAGTGACCGCACGAAATGAAGTTATGGAAGTAACGCACATCCTGAAACAAAAACAAGATGTAATGACCAAAATACTGCCCATTCATCCAATGGCAGCATTAGTTCTTAAAAATATTGCATCTGCATTTCAGTCAAATCAACGGAGTATGTTTGATTTCATCAAAAAGAATAAGAGTGAAGATGTTAAGGCATTTCAATGGTTTATCTCAAATAGTGGTCCCTCAGATGATCATCCATTATTAACAATTGATTATCTTTGGAATTTCTTTTATGAAAATGGAAGAGAAGATTTATCATCTGATATTCGTCGAATTTTAGATGTATATCCTCAATATCAGGGAAACTTACGGGGGGATGAACAATCGGTTCTAAAAACAATCCTAATTATGCTTGCAATTGACCGACGATTACGTGGGGCGATAAAAATATTAAAACCAAGTACTCTGCGTTGATACCACTGCTTAATTCCTTCATTAGAGAATGCGGCAAAAAATATTGCAATTGGACTTAAAAATAAAGGGGTATTAATAGAAGTTCCTATAGGAAATAATAAATTTTCATATGATGTTGCAATTGAAAATGGTGGTCAAAAAGAAATCGAAGAACAGTACTCTGCGTTGATACCACTGCTT
>CATQJL010000294.1:0-15834 GCA_958299035.1 Cylicocyclus nassatus | reverse complement strand
AAGCAGTGGTATCAACGCAGAGTACTAATGCGCGCCGCGTCGCCAAGACTGCGGCCGAGCTTGGCAACCCGGCCATGATGCTATATACAGGCCTCGACTGCCACGAAAGCGGTAAATTCGAGGATGCTTTCACGTGGTTCACTAAAGGTGCCGCCTTAGGTCAATCTGAAAGCATCGCAGAATTAGCGGATTATTACTATCATTTCTATGATGCCAAAAATTTACGTTGTACTATCCCCTATGATCCTGTAAAGGCTATTGGTCTCTACCGCCGCGCTGCAACGAAACAATTTAGTGATGCGGGCTACACCGCCTTGCAGGCGGCCTTTGGATATATCTTTCACATAGGCCACCTTCCTCTCGACTGGGGGCTCATTGCAGACTTAACGCATATGGCGGCCACAAAAGATCGTTTTATGTTCGCCTTGCCCTATATCGGTTATATGCGAATCCACGGTTTAGGGGTGACGAAAAACATTCGCTTCGGTGTACAATCGTTATTGCGTGTCTTAGATGAGGAACAACGCGCCTTCGAAGAGGAAAATCGCGTTCTTTTCTACGATATTACGCGCGCTTTAACACGTGTTGCCTTGGGCTATGCCTACGAAAAAGGCTATGTAACAGGCAAACCAGATTTAGATCAAGCCGTATCCTATTACGAGCAATCCCATCAATATATCTTGTCTCACAAAGCCAATTTGGATCCAGAAATAAAAGATATTCCCATCGATGACGAAGCAGAAGAACGATTAGCGGCCTTTGAAGAGGTTGATGGTCACTGGCAATACAAAGAAGGCATTGCCGAATCCACTACTACGGTGCGCCCTGCACCTGCCGCCTGGCCTCAAGATGCGGCCCGTTTATCTGTAACTATGGACGACTTCCTGTGGGATACGACTTTGTACGACTGGCAAACCATCGAAACAGCCTTAGAGTCACAAGAAGAAATGAAACTCAGCTTTTACAATCATTTCCTATCCGTTCCAGATGTATTGCGCAATATCTTCAAGCTCGATGTAACGCGGATGCTACAAAATCATTATCAAGTAAGACTGCATGGTTATGATCCAACAGAAGGACAGGAAATCGTCTATAAGGCCGTATTCAACAAAGAAAATACCTTAAGCCTATTAAAAGAGCTTTACCATAATCGTCAGTTGCCTAGCCTCGAAGAGAACTGGTCTATCGAAAAGAATGAAGAAAAGCCGACTTGGCACTACGTGCTCGATGTTGATCAACAGCCATTCTTGTTAGAGGAATACGACGATGCAAACGCTATGATTCAGACTGCCTTGCAAGGGTTGAAAGAGAAAAAATACGAACAAATTAATATTCGCACCCATGACTTTGTGGGCCCATCCTATTTTATTTTTAAAGGCAATCAGTCGACCCCATTTAGAGTGCAGCTCTATCTGAAAGAATCTGCCCGTCACACCATCGATGAAGATGGAAACCAACAAGACACGCCTGGCAACACCTACTTATTTGAACAATATGTGGGAAACGAAGTGTCCTTAAACTATTGGATTCAAAAAACAATAAATACCTTGGAAATCCCTGAGCTAGATAATTGGAAACAATTAACAGTGCCAAAGGATTTACAAACATAAAAAGACCATCCCCAGTGAGCTGCTCCCCCCAAATTGGACACAATTTTAGGAAGTGAAGTTCAACAGGATGGTCTTTTTTTATTATAATGTTTTTACAACGCTGGCACAGCGTGCACAAAGTGTAGGATGTTCACTATCTTGACCTACTGTATCGCGGTGGATCCAGCAGCGTTCACATTTTTCGAGATTAGAGGCAACAACAACTGTTGCAGCGCCGGTTTCATCGTCCTTAACAGCCTCTGCCGGTGCAGCGCCGTTCACGATGTGAGCTTCGGATACGATAACGAGTTTAGCCAAGCCTTCTTCACCAAGAGCATTCAATGCGTCGAATGCAGCGCCTTCAGCGTATACCGTAACGGATGCATCCAATGGGTGACCAATTGTTTTGTCTTGACGCGCAAGTTCCAAAGCTTTTTGTACGGATGTACGCAAGTCTAACAATTGGTTCCATTTGTCAGCCAATTCTTGGTTGAAGTGTTCTGGATGACCTTGTGGCCAATCTTGAAGCATAACGGATTCGCGCATACCCTCTTCTTTAGGCATGTATTTCCAAACTTCTTCTGCTGTAAAGGAAAGCACTGGAGATACCATAGCTACCAATGTTTTCAAGATTTCATACATCGCTGTTTGAGCAGAACGACGAGCTACGTTGTTTTTGCGTTCAGCATACATAGTATCTTTCATTACATCAAGATAGATGGAGCTCAAGTCTACGGTGCAGAAGTTATGAATTGCATGGTATAACATGTGGAATTCATAATTTTCGTACGCATCAGTAACCTTTTGACGCACTTCTTCTAAGCGCAACAATGCCCATTTATCGAATTCGGACATATCTGCGTAAGCCACTTTATCAGTATTTGGATTGAAGTCATCCAAGTTACCGAGCAAGAAGCGGAATGTATTACGGATCTTACGATATACTTCGGATAATTGTTTTACGATGTCTTTGGACAAACGTACGTCTGCTTGGTAATCCGCAGAGGATACCCACAAACGCATAACGTCAGCGCCGTATACGTCGATGATGTCGCTAGGTGCCACTGTATTACCTACAGATTTGGACATCTTGCGACCTTCGCCGTCCACAACGAAGCCGTGAGTCAATACGGAATTGTAAGGTGCCTTACCTGTTGTTGCCACTGCAGTTAACAAGGAAGAGTTGAACCAGCCGCGATGTTGGTCGGAACCTTCAAGGTACATAGCGCATGGTACATCAAGACCATTTACTTCGAGCACGCCAGCCCAAGAGGAACCAGAGTCAAACCATACGTCCATGATGTCAGTTTCTTTTTTGAACTCATCATGACCGCAATGAGGACATTTGAAACCTTCTGGTAACAATTCTTTTGCACTGTGAGCCCACCAAGCATCGGAGCCTTCTAGGGCTACTTTTTCTTGTAATGCTTTGATAGTATCATCGTTGATGATGTGCTCGCCGCAGCTTTCACAATAGTAAATAGGAATTGGCACGCCCCAAATACGTTGACGGGAAATTACCCAGTCACCACGATCGCGAACCATGTTGAAGATACGGTCATGCCCCCATTTAGGAATCCATTGCACTTGATTGTCGATTGCATCAAGAGCTTGTTGACGGTACCCATCTACAGAGGAGAACCATTGTTCTGTAGCACGGTAGATTACAGGATTTTTACAACGCCAGCAGTGAGCTTATTGGTGACGCAAGCTAGATTTATGAAGCAATGCATTATTGTGCGCCAAGATTTTGATTACAGGCACCTCTGCATCGTGGATTTCTACACCAGCCAATGGGAATTCGGTATCGCCATAACGGTTGTCGTCTACTTGTTTTGTGTAGTTACCAGTTTCATTAACAAGAGATACGATAGGAAGTTCAGTTTTGCCTTCCTTGTTATAACGCATAACGATGTTAAAGTCATCTTCACCGTGTGCAGGTGCTGTATGTACGCAACCAGTACCTGCTTCAAGTGTTACATGGTCACCACACAATACTGTAGCATTACGTTCAACAAATGGATGTTTGAATTCAGCCAATTCTAAATCTGCACCAGAGAAGCGATTTACGATTTCATAGTCTTCGATACCGATATCTTTCATCGCCGCATCAACTAGCTCAGTAGCCATCAAGTAATATTCGTCGCCTACTTTTACCCAACCATATTCAAGGTCAGGGTTAACAGAGATTGCTACGTTGGCAGGCATTGTCCAAGGAGTAGTTGTCCAAATAACGGAGTATGCTTGTTTTTGATCTACGCCAGCTGGCAATGTTACCTTTTTCTCGGATACGTAAGGGAATTTTACGTAGATGGAGAAGGATTTTTTCTCAGCATATTCGATTTCTGCTTCTGCCAATGCAGTTTCGCAGTGAGTACACCAGTATACAGTTTTAAGACCTTTATAGATGTGTCCGCGTTTTGCCATTTCGCCGAAGATACCAAGTTGTTTTACTTCGAACTCAGGGCGCAATGTCAAATACGGACGGTCCCATTCGCCTAATACACCAAAACGAATGAAGTCTTGTTTTTGTGTTTCTACACACTCCAATGCATATTCCTTACATTTATTGCGCAAGTCCAATGGAGCCATTTCATGACGGTTAAGACCTGTGTTTTTGATAACCGCATGCTCGATTGGCAAACCATGCGTATCCCAACCTGGGATATAACGCGTATAGTGACCAGTCATAGTCTTGTATTTCATGATAATGTCCTTCAACGTTTTATTGAGGGCATGACCGATGTGCAATTTACCGTTTGCATATGGAGGGCCGTCATGCAAAATGAAAGGTTTTGCGTCTTTACGCAACTCCAAACGTTTTTGATAAATCTTGTTATCTTCCCAGAACTTTAAAATTTCCGGTTCCCGTTTCGGCAAATTGCCGCGCATCGGGAATTCTGTTTCAGGCAAATGTAACGTCTTACCGTAATCCATGATGTGCTCCTTTTACATAAAAAAATCGCCCGCCCCCGAAGGGACGGACGTCATATCCGTGGTACCACCCTACTGACTCTCGTTACTTGTGAAAGCTAGCGCCACCGCATTTCTGCGATTGTCACACCATGCTAGCACATGATTGTAACACATGAGACGCAACTCATCACATAAACTGTGAAAGCCACTTAGACATATAACGGTGTTCACCGGCGGCGTTGCCGCTTGCTCCAAAGTGATCCGCACATCTCTAGATTTCCAAACCTTTCAGCCCATGAGTTTGATCTCTACTAAATCCGCCTGAGACATGCCGTCTTTTTCAACGCAATATTCATATAATAGATAATTATAGGACTCACGAGGGAGAATTGTCAAATACTTTATTTCTAAGTTTAACAAAACTTTTTTCCCCATTAAGCAAAAGAAAAAGCCTACTTATGTAGGCTTTATTGTAAATACAATTATTAGATTGCACTCATGAGAATTAATTCAAGAATAATAATTGCAATGCACACGTACATGAATTTACGATCCATGTCGTCAGTTGGAGTTTCTTTAAGACCAGTGCGAGCAGCTTCTTCAGCAGTGACAACTTCATAGCTCATTGGAGATCCGTATTGGTTATCACCTTCATCACCCTTTTGAGCAAGTAGATAAATAACATAGATAATACCAAATGGAATCAGACTAATCAAAAGCATCCAACCACTTTTACCAATGTCATGTAGACGACGAGCAGCAAGACCAATAGAAGGTAATAAAATTGCTAGATTATATACTATAGAAATAAGCCCTACAACACTTGCTAGCGCAGTATCCATTACAAGGGCATTTAATACATTGAAGATACCAGCAATAACAATTGTGATACCATAGAAACGCCAATATTCACTGCGGCTTGCACGACCTTTGAAATTAGCATAGTTACCCATAATCGTATGTTTAAAATTATCTACATACGAAAGATTTTTGATAGACAAATCAGTCATAATCTTCTCTCCTCTAGAAATAACAAATAAATTCTACTTGAAAATATTATATCATTACTGTTGACGATTTTGAAAATCAATGTCTATATGTTTTGAGAATAACCTATGCATTATATTTCATTATAGGATACATCATAGCCTACATCGCACTAGTCATAAGTAGTTTATCTACCAAGAACCAAAGCACAAAGATAGCGCAGAATAGTCCTGCAGTTAGTCCCATAGATGGCGTAGTATCAATAAGACCTAATTCACGGGCCATTTGTTTTGTTACAACCACTTGACCTGTAGGGGGACCAAAGCGATTTGATAGGCTTTCACCAGGTAGAGCCATAAGGATCAACAGGATAATGGTCCCTACCACCGGGATGAATCCAATAAATACGAGGCCCCCTGAGCGGCCTTGATCGTGTAGACGTCGCACTGAAACAGCCACGCCAGGAATAACCATAATCACGGACAAAAGAACAAGAATGACCAAGCCAAAACCTACGCCTACTACACTAGATAGTGGGCTAATATAGCTCAAAAAAGCACAGGTAAACAGAATGGCCACAAACAACAATTGATAGACTAACAAGAAATGCCAATATTCACTACGACTTGCACGACCATCAAAATCAGCATATTTATAAACCAAACATTGTTTAAAGTTTTCAATCAAGCCTAGATTATATTTATCTAACGAGATTTGTGGCCTACTAACATGCCCACATTCTGGGCAGTAACAATCTGTTTTCAACACTTCATGTCCACAATAGGGACAAGATTTCATAATAAACTCCTTCTAGTTACAAACAGGAATCAGCAAAGATTACGAAGTCCTGCTGTACTTAACACATATAACAACTTAGATATTTTTTATTTATTAATATCTATATTTTTGAATTCATCTGAAATTCATTTTACTACAAAGTGTTATATTGTCTATAAAGGAGATGTTAAACTTTTATAAAATAAAATAATGAGATTGTTAATAAATGCAGATCTTTATTACATATATCCATTCCCATTAATACCATACCATAATATCTCTCTAATGATATCAGCAATAATAATAGATTGGATAATAAAGATAGCAATCCCCATCGCCCAATCTTGGCGACGGGATGGAGTTTCTTCTAGTCCTGTAGCCTTGCTAACCTCAGGAGTAATAAGTGTATATCCGGTTCTTTCACCATATGAATTCTCTCTTTGATCGCCACGACGCAATTCGTAAATGAGAAATATAAAGAATCCTATAACAGGAATAAATGAGATTAGCTGCGTCCAACCACTCCGGTCAATATCATGCATACGCCGCACTGTGATAGCTATATTGGGAACTATAAAGAAAAGGGATACCCCTACAGTAACATTATCGATAAGCGCTTCATAATTAGGGAAGCCCAAGGCACTAGAAAGTAAAGCTAAAATTCCAAGTAATCCTTGTATTAATGTAACGCCTGCCACGAATCGCCAATATTCACTACGGCTAACACGGCCGTTAAAATTGGCATAATTTCTAATGCCTAATTTGAAGGCATCAGTATAGTTCAAATCATATATATTTATGGTTGACATAACCTAATCCTCCTCCACGGCTTCAATAGCAACAATGTCCCAGCCTTTGCCTTCATTATGCAAACGAACTAATAGAGGCTCTGATTTATCTTTAAAAGTAACGGTAAAGCCCATATAGTTTACAACAATATCATCATCTTGGTCTTGAGAAACATAGTCAAGCTGTATCGCTTTCACCTTAGGAACCTCTTCCTTAGTCATGGCTTGTTCCCATAGTTCAAAGGTACCATATCGTTCCATAGCACGAGCGCTCAAATAACGATATGCACCATGATAATCCTTTTTATTGAGGGCTTCATAATAATTACTTACCACAGTACGCCCCTCTGTTGTAGCCGTTTCACTTTGTAAAAGACGATTTGCTTGTTTCGTTAACGAACTAGGTTCTAAATTGCCATAAGCAGTCTCCTCTACTATAAAATTATGATTAATCATTGTACTACCTGCACTAATAGCTAGGCAGCCTAATACTAATATAGCCACAATAAAGAGGCCCGATACGGAACGTTTTTCCTCTAATCCATTAGATACAGGCGATGTGCGCTTACAGAATAGATACAATAATGCAAGCCAGCCTAAAATAGGAACCAAAAGCAAAATCATCAACGTTGGATCATTATTAGAGTCTCGTAACCGTCTTGCCATTAGCATAATCTTCGGCAAGCATAACAGGATGGACAATACAAATAATACACCGCCACCAATAGAGACAGCATAAAGAAATCCGTACGGTATGTAGGTTGCAAGACCTGTAATACATATAATTAAGCCATATACAAAGAATATGGCACTTATGGTGAGCCAAAAATCGGCTGTATTGGTACGTCCCTTACTGTTCGCATAGTTTTCCACTAGCTCACGATAGAGGATTTCGTATACTCTCTGTTTCATAAAGCTCCTACTATAATCTTAGATAATATTAGATAATAAACATATATAGATATTCCTATTATACTATGATTTATCAACTTATTTGATTCATTTTTTATTCATAAAATTTACCTATACTACAGATATATTTCTTACAACTAAAATTTGTACAATTAATTATGCAGGAGATAATTATGAAAGCTAAATTAATTAAAGCAGTAGCCTTGGCCAGTTTAGGGGCCTTCTTAACAGTTGGTATTGGTGCCAATGTAGCCCAAGCCAAAGATTATCACTTCAAAATCGGTGAAAACCATCGCATGGTAAAAAATGATGATGGCACAGTAGATAGCAGCGATCATCCATGGTACAAAGTAAATGATAAAAAGAAAAAGCACAGAAAGCATAGAATATCTGAACGTGAAAAGCATGATAAAAATGCAACAGCAAAACGCAGCGAACGACATCAACGTTCTGAATCCTCTAATGACTAAGCCTCGCTCCTGTGCTAAAACCACCAAAAGAGAACACATATAAAAAGTGCATGCTCATCATAACCAATATGCACATGAACAACATTAAATACCAAATGAACTGCACCCCAAAAATTGAATTCAATTTTTGGGGTGCAGTTTTTCTATGTCAAAATATTCTAAAAAATCTAAATGACTTACTAAAACCGGTATTTAAATGAAGTCATTTATTATACACTAGCCTTTAGAACAGCCTGTTTCATGGATTGTACGTAATCAAACAACGCTTGATCCGCATGTTCACCGTGTTCTGCCACGATTTTAACGATGGCAGAGCCTACGATAGCACCGTCGGATACGTGCGCCATAGCTTCCGCTTGTTCTGGCTTAGAGATACCAAAACCAACAGCTACCGGGATATCCGTATATTTGCGAATCATTTCAACAATGGACTTAATATCCGTCTTAATTTCACTGCGCATGCCTGTAACGCCAAGTGAGGATACACAGTATACAAAGCCTTCTGCGTCTTTGGCGATCATTTCGATGCGGTTTTCAGATGTTGGCGCAATTAAGGATACAACTTCAACACCATGTTTATGAGCCACATTAGCGAGCTCGCCTTTTTCTTCAAACGGCATGTCTGGTACGATAACACCAGAGATTCCCACCTTTTCACAGAGGGTAAAGAATTTTTCACGACCAAATACGTAAATAGGATTCAAATAGGTCATGAATACGAGCGGTATAGTCACCGCATCATCACCTGTACGCAGACGACGCACCATATCGAAGATATCATTGATTTTTACGCCTGTAGATAATGCGCGTGTACTTGCTTCTTGGATCACTGGGCCTTCCGCTGTTGGATCGGAGAAAGGAATACCGATTTCCACCATGTCTGCACCGGCTTTCACCATAATGCGAATATAACGTTCTGTATTTTCAATACCGTGATCACCAGCACTAATGAACGGGATGAATGCCTTGCCCTTTATGAAAGCGTCTTTAATTTTACTCATGAAGATTCACCCCTCTGTATTTCGCCATAGCCGCTACGTCTTTGTCGCCACGACCGGATAAACAAATAATAATGATATCGTCCTTGCTCATAGTAGGAGCGATTTTACGTGCATGTGCCACCGCATGAGCACTTTCAATGGCTGGAATAATACCTTCCAAGCGAGATAAATATTCAAAGGCATCTACTGCTTCGTCATCTGTAACAGGCACATATTCAGCACGACCGCTATCGTGCAAGTACGCATGTTCAGGGCCGATGCCAGGATAATCGAGACCTGCAGAAATAGAATATACTGGAGCAATTTGACCGTCTTCATCTTGGCAGAAGTAGGATTTCATGCCATGGAAGATACCAACAGAACCTTTTGCGATTGTTGCTGCATGTTCCTCTGTATCGATGCCGCGACCTGCTGCTTCACAACCGATGAGACGAACCCCTTCATCTGGAATAAAGTGATAGAACATGCCCATCGCATTGGAGCCGCCACCTACGCAAGCCATAACAGCTGTTGGTAATTTGCCTTCTGCTTCAAGGATTTGCTCACGCGCTTCGAGGCTGATAATAGATTGGAAATCACGAACGATCATAGGGAATGGATGGGCACCCATAACGGAGCCCAATACATAGTGCGTATCGGACATGCGGTTTGTCCATTCGCGCAACGCTTCGGAAACCGCATCTTTCAATGTGCTAGTCCCTGTTGTTACAGGATGCACCTTAGCACCTAGCAATTCCATACGATATACGTTAAGTGCTTGACGTTCACAGTCCTCTGCACCCATGTATACTTCGCATTCCATGCCCATCAGCGCAGCGATAGTAGCCGTTGCCACACCGTGTTGACCTGCCCCGGTTTCAGCAATAACACGAGTTTTACCCATCCGTTTTGCCAATAACATTTGGCCGATTACATTATTCAACTTATGAGAACCAGTATGGTTTAAGTCCTCACGTTTTAAATAGATTTTGGCTCCCCCAAGGTCCTTTGTCATACGATCCGCATAGTATAAAAGAGATGGGCGACCTGTATATTTTTTATGTAAATCCTCAAGTTCATGTACGAAATCAGGATCATCTTTGTACTTATTGTACGCCTCTTCCAATTCGATAACTGCATTCATCAATGTTTCTGGCATAAATTGGCCCCCAAAGGAGCCAAAATAGCCATGTCTTTGTTCACTCATATAACTTACCTTTCTATATACCATTCCTGCTAGCACGCCATACTATGGCATTGCTATTGTTCTCACAATGTTGGTGAAAGCTTTTATCTTCTCATCGTCCTTCACGCCTTCTGTTTCAATGCCGCTACTGATATCGATGCCGTATGGTCGAACCGTACGAATGGCACGCGCCACATTGGTGCTATCTATACCACCAGCGAGCATAAAACGGTCGTTCAAACTCATCTAAGTAAGACCAGTCGAATACTTCACCCGTACCGCCTCGCTCGTCTTTGTGATATGCATCAAACAAGAGCATATCAGCACTGCTATCAATCCATTTTTCTGCATCTGCAGCACTGCGGATTTGAACAGCCTTCCAAACCTCTACATTAGTACGTTCTTTTAAGGATTGGATGAAAGCTTCCTCTTCATCACCGTGCAATTGCACCGCATCAAGATTTACTTCTGTGGCAATCGTAACGAGATTATCTAGCGTTTCATTGACAAAAACGCCTACCGTTTTAATAAATTCTTGATGTATAAGTGTCGGACTTATATTTTCTGTACTAGTCAGTGTCCCTTCATGCGCATCACCAGTTGCTGTTTCTTCTTGCAATGCGTTAATTATTGTTCCATCTTGTACTACATCAGTTATAGTTCCAGCTTGTACTACATCAGTTATAGTTCCAGCTTGTACTACATCATTACTCCATTGTATGACATCTCTGTTATATCGATTTGCATATTGTTTGTGTAGCTCACTTACTAAAATCTTAGCTTGATCTACAGTGACTTGTCGTTTACTTGGTGCAAATACAAGGCCCATATAATCAGGCTTTGCATCGACTATAGCAAGGATAGTTTCCACTTTAGAAATACCGCACATCTTAATCTTAGGCGTATAATATGTGGGTCCATAAAGATAGGCTAACTTTTCAACCTTATTGGGAGAGCGCATGAAGGTTTCCCCCATCAAGGCTACGCCGATATTGTTATCCCGCAATACTTGGATATCCTCCGGCGTTTCTAGCCCGCTTTCAGATACGAAGATCACATCGTCTTGCACGAGATTGCGCAAGCGCACACTATTTTGTACATCTACAGTGAAGTCCTTGAGGTTACGATTGTTAACGCCAATAATGCGGGCACCGCAATCGATAGCCATTTGTACCTCATGTTCATCATGCGCCTCTACCAAAGAGGATAAGCCAAGAGAATCAGCTAACTCACGGAACTTTGTCAGCGTAGGCACATCGAGGCATGCACAGATTAATAGGATTGCACTAGCGCCCCATACCTTTGCTTGGTAGATTTGGTATTCATCGATGATAAAGTCCTTACGAAGCACAGGAATTTTTACGGTGCTTGCAATTTCTTGCAAATATTTTTTATCACCCTTAAAGAAATCTGGCTCCGTCAAAACAGAGATAGCCGCAGCACCAGCCACTTCATATTCTTTCGCGATCTCTAAATACGGGAAGTGCTCAGCGATGATGCCTTTGGAGGGAGACGCCTTTTTCACTTCACAAATGAAATTGAAATCTTGCTGACGAAGGGCTGCTTCAAAAGGAAATCCTGTATCAGATGGTAATGCTAAAGCCGCTGCTTTCACAGACTCTGGAGATTCCACCTGTTTTTCTCGGGCTACCCGAATTTTGGTAGCCTCTATAATCTTATCTAAAATCAATGGTTACACCTCTTGAGTTGCTTTCACAAACTGTTCCATTGTAGCAAGCGCCTTGCCAGAGTCGATCATATGTTTCGCCTCTTCAATGCCCTCTGCTAATGTAATACCATCTTTTGCAAGGTAAATCGCCATGCCAGCATTGAGAAGAACTGCGGTACGTTTACCGCCTTGCTCACCACCGAGAACGCGGCGTGTAATCTCAGCATTTACTGTTGCGTCGCCACCTTCAAGCTCAGTTTTATCAGCGTATTCGAAACCATAGTCCTTAGGATCGAATTTGTAACTTGTGAAAGTACCATTATTAATTTCGCATACGTACGTTTTGTTGATAGCTGTAATCTCATCAAGGCCGTCGAAGCCATGTACCACAGCACCGCGTTTCACGCCAAGGTTAGCCAATACGCGGGCCAATGGTTCTACTAAAGTTTTGTCGTAAACACCCATCAACTCCACAGTTGCGCCTGCTGGATTTGCCAAAGGTCCAAGAATATTAAACACAGTGCGCACGCCCAAAGCCTTACGTACAGGACCTGCATATTTCATAGCTTGGTGATACACAGGAGCAAACATGAAGCACATATTCGCTTTGTTAAGAACCGCTTCGTTTTGCTCGCCGTTAAGCTCTAATTTAGCCCCCAACGCTTCAATCAAATCTGCAGCGCCACATTTACTAGATACACTACGGTTACCATGTTTTGCTACAGGAATACCTGCTGCGGAAATAATGAAACCAGATGTGGTAGAAATGTTAAACGTATTAGCTTCATCACCGCCAGTACCTACAATTTCTACAACAGTGCCTTCGTGAGGAACAGAACCGGCCTTTTCGCGCATAACCTCAGCAAACGCCGTAACCTCATCTACAGTAAGGCCCTTCGCTGCAAGAGCACACAAGAAACCAGCCATAGGAACCTCGGGTACATCACCGCTCATAATCTTGTTCATTGTATCTTTAGCAAGGTCGTAGGATAAATCCTGACCGTGCGTTACTGCATATAATGCGTCTTTAATCATTTATATCTCCTTTTGAGGATATCTATTAAATTGATACCATATCTACCTAGTCGGTAACGATTGGGTCATGCCCTCAGCCTCCAAGTGGCCACCCCCCGCTATGCGGGGCGCCAAGTCGGCTTCGCACATAACCCAATCGCACCTCTCCGGCTAAAAAATCATACCAATTTAATAGACATCCCTCATACAAACTATTATCAAATGATCCTGCGCATTATATGGAGTAACGCACAGGTCATTTCTTTATAGGGTGGTGGGAATGGTGGTGCTTTGCACCACCTTTTCCTATATTAGGGGTTCTGATTCGCAGATTTCTTTAGAAAAATATAACTACAGTTCGATATATGTATTATAGAGGGGCTATTAAGTAGGTAAAGCCAAGGTTGAGTTGGCAGGAAATAAGTTCTTAAGGAACGACTTGGCGGCCCCACGTAGTGGGGTGGTGGCCACTTGGAGTTCCGAGAGACCTTATTTCTGCCTTACCGTACTAGTAACTAATAATAGCCCCTCGAATACAAAACAGTGGTTATTTTTCTAAGAAATTGCGAATCATTTGTTCCCCGTTTGGTGTCATGATGGATTCCGGATGGAATTGGACTCCATAAATCGGGTAGTCTTTGTGTTCTACGCTCATTACTTCGCCGTCATCGGTAACGGATGTAACGATGAGTTCGCTTGGCATAGTTTCGTCGATAATCGCCAAAGAGTGGTATCGTGCGACTTCGAATTGTTTCAGGCAAGCCCTTAAGGATTTTGGATGGGTGTACTTGTTTTGCCACGCTTTGTTTGCCGTGCATAACTTGTTTTGCATAGGATACGGTGCCACCGAATACTTCGCCGATGGCTTGGTGTCCAAGGCATACGCCGAGGATTGGAAATTCCCCTTTGCATTTGCGCAATAGTTCTTCGTACACGCCCGCATCAGCTGGTCTGCCAGGTCCTGGTGAAAGTATCACATAGTCTGGCTTTAAAGCACGGATTTCTTCAACTGTTAATTCATCACTGCGGATGACTTTAATATCTGGATCGATAGAGCCTACTAATTGGTATAAATTAAAGGAGAAGCTATCGTAATTATCTATAAGGAGTACCATTATTCTACCTCCTGTGCATTTGTAATTGCGGAAATCATGGATTGGCCTTTTATCAAGGTTTCATTAAACTCGCTTTCAGGAACGCTATCTCGAACGATGCCTGCGCCAGCACGAACATATACCTTGCCACCTTTATTCATAGCCATGCGGATACCGATACATACGTCCATGTTACCAGAGAAGTCGATGTAACCTACGGCACCGCCGTATACGCCGCGTGGGCTTTTTTCAAGTTCGTGTAAAATTTCGATAGCACGAATCTTAGGCGCCCCAGACAATGTGCCTGCCGGCAATGTAGCACCGATAGCATCGAGTGCATCTTTGCCGTCTTGAATGTCACCGCTTACAGTAGATGTAATATGAATTACATAGGAGAAACGTTGCAACATATGTAACGCTTCAACTTTTACGGAACCAAATTTAGAAATTTTACCTAAATCATTGCGCCCCAGGTCAACGAGCATGTTATGTTCAGCCAATTCTTTTTCATCGTTAATGAGTTTTTCCTCAATGGCGAGGTCCTCTGCTTCATTTTTACCGCGACGCATCGTACCTGCAATTGGGAAGGTATACATTTTACCATCTGTCATTTTCACCAATGTTTCTGGAGATGCACCTGTAAGCTCTACATCACCACCAGATAGGTAAAACATGTATGGAGATGGATTTAAGGTACGCAACATGCGGTATGCATTTAACAAGCTTCCTTCAAACTCGGCTTCGCGGCGGTTAGATACAACGCATTGAAAGATATCCCCTTCCTTGATGTAATGCTGCGTTTTTTTAACAACTGCTTCAAACTCGTCCTTTGTAAACTCAGAGGTAAACTCTGTTTTAAGAACGCCTTTTGGCACATCCGCCTCTTTGCCATTTACTACGAGATCAGCTAGAGCTTTCAATTCGAGCTCAGCCTTGTTGTAGTTGCGCTCCAAGTCATTTGTGCTAATATTGGCAATCAAGTAAATTTTATTCTTGTAATGGTCAAAAGCGATAACTTTATCAAAGAGCATAAGGTCTACATCGTTTACCATCGCAGAGTCATCATCTGGTGTTGGGAAATCCAATGTTGGCTCGATGTAGCGAATGTATTCACATGCGAAGTAGCCTACAAAGCCACCTGTGAAGGTTGGTAACTCTTCTAAGCGAGGGCTTTTATATTGGCTCAAAATATTGCGAATTTCTGCTGCTGGATCAGAGCACTCAAAGGTACGTGTCGTACCGTCTTTGATAGTCATCTTATGATTTTTACAGAATAGCTCAATCTTAGGATCATAGCCCAAGAAGGAGTAACGGCCCCAATGATTACTATTATCCGCACTTTCAAGCAAGTACGTATGACTGCTCACTTGTTTTAACGCTTTCAACACACTAATCGGTGTACGTACGTCGGATAAAATTTCCATATAGTACTCTGCGTTGATACCACTGCTT
>CATQJL010000293.1:0-15939 GCA_958299035.1 Cylicocyclus nassatus | reverse complement strand
AAGCAGTGGTATCAACGCAGAGTACTCGTGTTCCTGCCGAAACTGAATTGTGAGTGTGTGCTGGTCTGTGAAAATTTTCTGAAAATATGGGATGATGGATTTTTGGCCAAACAGAATCCATGCAAAGAGTACCGGAGAGTATAAAGCAAACAACTATGCTGTAGGTTTTACTAACTACATTAATTATATTACATTAATTGCATTAATTAACAATATGAATTAAAATTATTGTAGTTCTGTACTTGTATATTTTAGTGCTGTCAACGTTAACCCTTTCTGACCCTGCATCAATTACAATAGACATCATGTAGTTGTCCATCAGAATAGATTATAGACCAGCCAATGAAGCAGTATCTTAGCCCTGCCCACTGCAATGAAAAAAAATAGCAAATCAGACATTAGGACATGGCAGCATTACAGAACAAATGAGGCAAAGTAATACAAGCTCATTTTTATATAGCATAGTAGTTTCTTATTTTGTGTATTATATTTTTCACGGAAATTAAAATAAGGTCTGAAAGGATTAAGGCATGCGATTAATCTGGAAACTTTAACACATACATTTTTTTAAATTCAAAATCATGTTCCTGCTGTAATTCACTCTCCCTGGTGAAGTATTAGTTGTTTTATTTAACAATGTAAACAGGGTGTTGCTACTGTTGAGTTCAGTAGGTAGATTACATTTTTGTTTAAGTGAAAATATGGATTAAATTTCATAAATAACTCTCACTTCCCTCCACTCTCTCTCCTTCTTTTTCTCACACATACACTTACACACATAATTGACAGCCATAATATACAGTACGGTATATAACATATTGTATCCACAGTTGCCAAAAACAACATAGTGATTTTCTATCCAACAAAAGGATTTATTAAACACTAGTATGTTTTTTATCTCCTGCTTACAAAAATATACATTAAGGGTGTTATAAAAATCAGATTAAAATGATTGAACAGCCTCAACGTTTGAGATCTTCTTTAACTAATACGACAGCAGATGTTTGTCTAGTGTTGTTTACAAACACTGCACTGACTCATCTTTGTAAATTCACGCCCAAAATCCAACAAACATTATATTAAATATATCTATCAGAAAGTCACTTAATCTAGTTAATACATTGTTTAATAAAACCCAAAAGACCTTATTTAAAATTGGAACTACATTGTCATTCACAACACATCCTGCTTTGTAGTGATATTCCTATTTCAAGCTAGACTGCTTAAAGTGATACCACGTACTGCACTGAGGATAAAGTGGTTTCAGTTGCCTGCTTGACTGCTCAACTGTGCAGTGAGATTTCAGTTTAGACTAGAGTAAGTCATACTGTGTGTGAATCTGGATGTTTTTTGAGCGAGTTACGAGATTTATTTTTGGCCATGTGTTTACCTAGATGTGTTTGAAGACTATATAAGCTCAGTTTTTGGAAGCAGTTTCACCCTAGCCTCCAATTCTACACTAAAGAGCTATTAGAATTATTTTTCACTTATGTATGAATTTAAACTATGACTTAAACATAGTTTGACTGACAAGTACTGCTAAAGCAGTATTAGCATTAGCCGCTAACCACGTTAATCTCTTTTGCCGTTCAGAGTATTATCAGCCTCTAGCCTGCTGCTAACCCTGGCTAGCATTGCTGCATCAGCATTAGCCGCAAACCTTGCTAAGTGCTAGCTTTTTTGCTGTTCAGAGGTGAGTATTATTGGCCTGTAGCTTGTGTGTTTACTGTGTTAAAACACGCTACGTGGGAAAAAACGCTAGCTAATCCCATCAGCGTTCCTCAGTGTAGCACTGTAGAGTAGCATTAGCCGCTAATGCCAAAGCTGCTACACCCACACTAAGTGGAAATCTGGAAATCTAAGCTTACTGTAAGCAAACGGAAGGGCTCTATTCACCCAAATAAACAGTTTTACAGAGATAAATCTTTGTAGATTAACATCCAGCACTCGTTTGAAAATTATTTTTTTAAGAATTACAGTTTTGTTTACTTAGCTTACCTTTACTTACTTAACCCACCACTAGAGCTGGGCGATATGGCCCAAAAAAAAGTCGCTAAATGACGCCATCGCCTAATTTGCATAATACATGTTTTTGAAGCTATAAAGGAATAACATTGTGAGAGAGAAAAAAGTGAGTAAAAAACACTCTAAATAGGTTAGAAATTATACAAATGAACTCCAACAAATGAACAACTTCTGTTGCTTTTTAAATAGTCAGTCACTTCTCAAAATAACTTTATTTTTACGTAAATTACATGTCATTTGCCGTGTTGTTAAATGTTATTAAGAGCAGTTTTTCATTTTATTTTTTTTTTACCTTTCTTAAGTTTTCTTTATTTTCAAACCTATTATAGACAAATTGTTGAATAGCTTTTTACAAAGAGGGAGACACTGTGGATGAGGTGAGTGACGGCTATGTGGTGAATGAGGTGAGTGACTGACTGAGACTGTGTGAGTTAAATTCAGTGAGTTTTTTTTTGTGTCACACTGAAGACACATTTATATTTATATTTCTGCTCTGTAAATACGGGGCGGGGTCAGTCAGCATGCACAGTGTGTTCGTGGAGCGGGGTGTGTGTGTTCTGAGTGTGTGAGTGTTGTGGAGTGGGGCTCACAGCAGCACCCGCTGCAGCGCGGAGGACAGTCGCCAAAAGTCTCCAAAAGTCTCCAATAACACCGCAAAAACTCGCTAGATTTGTCGCTAGTCGCTTTTTTACAAAAAAAGTCGCTAGAGGGTCGGAAAAGTAGCTAAAAAATAGCGACAAAGTTGGCAACACTGCTCTGCCGTCATGTTGTGTGTGTTTGTGGTGGGGGGAGAGAGGGGCGGGGCTACGCTCAGGGGAGCGTCAGTGGTGAAAATTAAATTAAAACTTTCATAAAAACACATCGTCCTTAACTGTAAATTCGAATTAATCAATAAAACCGATTAATCGCCCAGCTCTACCCACCACCCTGCTAAAAACCTGCAGAAAACTTGGCGACACCCCTGTTCCTTACTAGTGTCACATAATGAGCCTTATAATCTTGTGTGCCTTAAGTATGAAAATATAACAGAAAATAGACTTTATTGATAGTGTGCCTTATAATCTGGTGCACCTTATAGTACGAAAAAATACGGTATGAGCTATACATGTTCTAGTGAAACTACATGTAAAAAAAAAAAAAACCCTGTCAATATTGCAGTCTTTGGTCTGACTGGCATTTTATTCTGCTATGAGAAAATAAGCCGCCTCTATGACAGATCGGTACAGCATGAATGTTTCAGTGATCTGGAACTCATTAAACAGAGTTATAACCAGTGTTGGGAAGGTTACTTTTAAAATGTAATCCCTTACAGATTACTGATTACATCACTCAAAATGTAATTTGTAACGTAATCAGTTACATTACTTCAAGTGAGTAACGTAATCTGATTACTTTGGATTACTTACAATATTGTCGTTTTTTTAAGCCTGAATGAATGTAGCAACCACATATTGCATATTATCCTTTTATTTTTCTTTCCAGTTAACAAATAGATAAACAAATAAAAAAGCCTTTTCAATCACTCTATAAAAATACTTATGAAACCATTTCATCAAACAATTTTATGAAACACTTCTATAAATTGATAATAAAACAATTTAAAACCAAACAATGTAACAACAACTGTAAGCTATCTACTTGCAGGTTTGCCACCAGTGTTAATTTTGACAACAAATTTTGATTTAGTCTTAGTTATAGTCTTGTGACGAAAATAGCATTTAGTTTTAGTCACAATTTAGTAATTTAGTCAACTTAGTTTTATTCGACTTAATGTCATAAGAATATAGTCTACTAAAATTACAGTAAATTTAGTCGACTAAAATGTAAAGGGTGTAAATGTAAATGCTTTTTCATCAGTTCCCTTGAATTATTAACTATACACTTATACGAAATGAAACGTTTAATAACCACTTGAGTAATATTGTTAATGTTTGAATGTGAAATATATTTATATATGATTTAATGTATATTATTATTATTATAGGTGTGTGACTATATATATTTTACATTTAAAATTTTGCTCTAGAAATCAGGTCATAAAACAACTGAATAGTTAAATTATAGTTTAAACAGAGATGTAGATGCAAAAACAGCTTTTAAATGATCTAGTTTTATCTCCAGCACACCTACTGGAGCTACAGTCTATAAATGAGATGAAAACACACCTTCACACACTGTCCTGTAGAGATGCTCTCAGGATGTACTGAGAGACTTCATGAGTTAAAGTGAGAAACTTATGAGAAAGTGCTGTAAGGAACTTTACACAGACTTTTGGGTTCATAGATTGACTTATTTTATTGTTTTATTTTGGATATATTATTGAGTTTCTTTCTGACCTGTTCCTGCTTTAACACTAGCTATATCTTTCCCACTGTGAGACTAAACAGATGATCGGATCTTAATGAGTTAGGGTTCTGTATCAGTTCTGTGTTTTAGTGCACTGCTGAGTTAAACACATCAGCTCATGAAATAACATCAGCATTAAAACGCGGATCTCTGCATGGAGATCTGAGTGACTCTGGTCTGCAGAAGCTGAAAGATTAGTGGTGTTTTTACCGGAGATGGAGTCGCTCCACGCGGTTTACACGTTATCTTGTTTTTCGCGACGTCAAAGGAGAAATATATCGCCTCTCCCCTCTCTCTCTCTCTCCCTGCTGAACACTGTCAGTCGAGCTCCGTAAGACAGGTTAATTCCCGGGTTTGTAACTGAGCGCGCGGCGCTACTGCACCTTCTCTAAAGTAGCAGTGATTGGATCTCTTCCTAACTGGTCCCTACCTTTCACAGAACTAAATCAGTTCTGATTGGATTTCGTCCCTGCCAAACATTTTCGTCTTGTTTTTATTCGTTGACCAAAATGTCAGTTAATTTCGTCTCGTTGTGTGTGCGGAGCCGCTGTCTGCCCCTCCTCCCTGTGTGTGTGTGTGTGTGTGTGTGTGCAGCGAGATGGGACGAGGGGCAGACAGTTCCCTTTCATATCAGAGCGATTTCACCGCAAAATGTTATTTGCGTTTTGTCAGTGTTGGAAGAGCAAAAATAGGAAAGTACCGCAATGTAATCCTTTAATTTTAGCAGAGTAACTGTAATCTGATTACCATTTATTGAAGCAGTAACTGTAACGGATTACAGTTACTTATAATTTGTAATCTGATTACGTAACGCCGTTACATGTAATCCGTTACTTCCCAACACTGGTTATAACAGAGATCCACTTGCCATGACATATTTTAGTAAATAGTCACTCAATTTGCTCAAATAGATAATCATTTGGCCACCCATATTTTGGTTAAATAGCCTGTCAGGCAGCCACTGATAGCGTGATTCAGTGTCCTGTATCATTCCCTCTTTTATTTTCTCAGTCTAGTATCTTGATGAGGAGTAATCATTTCATTACTGCTGACCATGAGACTGCTCATAGACCCGTAGAGACAGAGTTCTGACCATTTTTCAAGTCAGTGTGTTCATATCTATCTGTACTCATATAGTTTAGAGGCAGTTTCCAGTATTTTACTGGGTGTGAAAATCTCTCATTGTTACAGCTTTTTTTGGGGGATCTCAGGAATTTAAAAGTTGTACTTAATGGTCATGACTCATGAGTCATGAGCGATCTCAAGAAAACAAAATAAGAGCACGGTTGTTTGTGTGATGTCAAGACAAAAGTAGATTTCTTGTTACCACAAGAAAACAAAAGTGTACTATTAAACATAATTACAGCTTATTTTACCAAATATTGTAATAATAAGTTGGAATCTTGGCAAAAACTATTGTTATTTGGAGATCACAGAAAAAAAAAGAAATATATAAATATATATATCATTAATTGCACTTCTGCACTTTTAATTGTTAAATCTGGACACCTGCGCTTCTGTACAAATATTAATTGACAGTGTTGAAAAACCTATTGCATCTTGTAGTGTAATGAATAATCTGAATCTTTTTATTGTCCCTTTAGACTGTGCTGACATTTCACCATAAATATAATATTAGAAATTCTCCAAAATAACATGGAATAAAATATTATTTTACAATTGCGTCAGTTGAAGGTTTTACCTGGAATTTAAAAAAAACGTTTTTTACTTGACCATGAAAACATGGAATTTTCTATCTTTTAAAATGTGACATTTTCTAGCTTGGAAATACTGAAATGTTTTTAACAGGTGCAGAAATGAATTCAGCATTATTAGTGGAGCTTGGAGGTAAATATGAGCTGAATAATGACTGTTCTAAATGTGTAGATTGACACTGCAAGGGCACTTCAGTCATTTTCACTCTGCGCTCTTCCTGTTTGTGCCAGCCAGCGCCTGCCTGCCTTGTTTTGACGGAGCTTGGTTGAAGAGCACTTGGGTGTATTAGGCTTCTGATTAAAGACTTGATTGACCCACCTGGCACGTCCAAATCAGTCGAGCAGCAAACGAATTTGCTCACTCCGACACTTCTCTCTTTTTTTCAGAGATAATTACGTTGCTTGTGTTAATGAGCTTGAATCTACGGGACCAAAGATGAGCACTCACTGAAAGAACACATGAAGTGACTGATAGAGATTTGAAGATTTGATTGACATCTGTTCACCACCAGCCATTTGTCTGATTGTTTATGGTGGTAGTAGCTGTTGTTGGTTCTCGGTTCTGTGGTTCAGTGGTCTTGTTTAGTGCTGTTATGGGACGTCAATTAACTAGCACAGCATTCCGGTGGCCTGGACTCATCAGCATGCAGAACGAAGAGTACACCAAGATGAGAGGGGGCGGGGGTCAGGGAGAGCAAGCGAAAGAAGGCAGGAAGAAAGACAGAACTGGGAGGCAGAGAGACAGAGTGAGGTATAAAAGTGTGAATGAGGAAAAAAGAGAGAGAGATAAGGAAGGACGAGTGGCAGTGAATGAAGTTTAGCAGAAAAGCTAGCAACATACTGAGAGGAACAGAGTTAGATGTAGATATATATGGAGAGACAGAATCAGTCCTAGGAACAGGCAGATGTCTAGGCTGCAGTGTAGTAAGATGAGACCTAAATATTGCATGAATGCTCTGCCTCATTAGCTACAGTAGCATGGCTGCTACCACTGTGTTTAGCTATAAGATGAGGATTCATAGGTTTCTACAGGTTTCTGTGTCTGATTCATAAAAAATGCAGTCTACTCAGGATTCTCAGTGAAAGTTTAGTGATTCAGTCTGGATCTGGATTTTATCGGGTTATTAGGAAAATGCTAGAGATAATGACAACACAGTTTAATGTTCATGTCTAGCAGTGAGCTGTCAATACTTTGGCAGTGTTAGGATGTACTGCTACCCTTTAATTTGGATACAGAGACAATCATCAATACACTGCTTTTTAAGTGAGAGCAAGTTAAAGGTCTCCTTCTGCTAAAATCCATTTTTTCTTGTTCTTTGTGAAATGCAATAGGTCTCTCAGAGTTGTATATGCATGCTGAATATGAAACTCTTCCTCAACCTCCACTGTCTGCAGTAGCTAATAAAACAATTGTTCAGAAAAAACGAATCAATCAGGAAAAACATTGTGTCTACATCAACTCGTGAGTTCATGGCCTCGCCCACCTTGGCTCTTGATTGCCCACGGGCAGAGCTGAAGTCAGGCAACGACACTGTCTCGTCAGATAGGAGCTAACAGTGCTAAGGACAGCTTAACAAGTTATTTTTCTGTATTATTTGTGCAAATTTTACATCAGTGTTATATATGCTTTGCCCAGTAATTTAGCGATAAGGAACAAATGGTTTGAATTTGTCTATGGAACAGCACCAGCGAAGTACAATTGAGATATGTAGGTGTATTTTTAGAACAGTTCTGTTTACACTAGTTAAAATTAAAAATCCACCCAAGGTTTTGTTCCAAAAAAAACAATTTAATTTTTACTTTCTGGACCTGGACTACCCGCCTCTGTGTGTTTACATAGGTTTACATAGGATCTCTGTTGGATTTCGCGTTTTTTTAGAGACTCTAAGACTAGGTTAGTAGCTGAACTGCACTTTGCATTGTAAAGTAACATATGATCCCAAAGACTGTTATTAGTGTAAAAATATCTTTGTTTTAAAACGTTTCTACCCTTCTCGCTGGTGTCGCAGTGCTGTTAGCCAATCAGAGATGATATGTTTGCATGTTAGAATATTCAGAAACAAGAGCAAAAATACTATCCTTTCTCCCCGCCCTACTCCTCCACCGAACTAAAGCAGCATTATACCGGATGACCGGAGCACTTTTTTTTTTTTTTTACAAAAACAGCTCACATGACATTAATTCATACTAGAGACCACAACTAGACTCTTTTTAAAATGAATGAAGAAAATGATGGAATAAGACCTTTAATACACCTCATACTCTATCAGTATTTCTTTATGCCTCAGTGTGTAGCCCATCCCCATATGTTTTACATACAGAGCAGCACATTTTCCCCTTTCATTTGTCTCCTCTTACATGTTTTTTTATTGCCATGTGTAAATCCAACATTTAGTTTTTCCTGTGCTAATAATGGCCAGTATTTCTGCTACATTCATTGCAACAGTCATTTAAATTGAAGGTTACAGGAACCGGTGTTTTGTAAATCCAAGCTATAAGAAAGAGACCACAGACAGCAACAGATCACATGTGAGTGAAATTTACACAGAGAAAGGCAGCCAGTCTTTTAGTAAACAAACAAATGCTAAAGGTAAGTTACCTCAGCTTTTTATTGGTAAGTTTAATATGGACAGTAATGGAGAGCCTCGCTTGGAAAAAAAGGCAGTTGCAGGAGCCTAGCTAACAATGTTTTCTGAACGTCCCGTTTAATGTTGTTAGAATGTCCTGTCTGTCAAGTTTTTAGGTTGTCCTTTGTATAATGTGTTTAAATGTTCTGGCAATGTCACTGCAATGTCCCATTCTAATGACGCTGTAATGCAAATCACTATTATAAGACAATTTCTGAGTTTCTTCGAACAATATTTCTGTAGCGTTACAGGCTAACCTTCCAGGAAACTATGGAAAGAAAATGTTGCTAAATGTTCTTATAATGTTCTCTGTTAGCTGGGACCTTACTGTTCATTGTTCTCTATTAACAGCTACATGAAGTAGCCGAGTTTTAGTAGAAATTAAATCCGCTGCACTTTTACTGTTGGAATATTACACTGACCAGGCAAATTGGGTACACAATGTAAAATCTTTAAGCTCTGTAAGCTCAATGAAGGTAATGGTCTGAGGGGACAGGTCTGCCAAATCAAAAGGTGAGTCTGGCTCCACCTCGACTGCACCTTGGCTACAGATTTGACAACATGGCAGACAGTTTTGCTATAATTTCTATGGAGGGGTGGGAAATGATACCACAGCGTCCATATTTTCTACAGTCATTGGTTTGGGTTATGAGATAATTGTGTACATTTAGCATTTTGGCCAGACCATCTCATTAAGCAAAAGGACAATCAAATGCCTAAAGGCATCAGGACGAGCCGAACTGCTGTTTTAAATCTGTATCGTTAAGCAAATGTCAGCCCACTGTCTTCTGGTCCGGCCGCCAAATTATGGCTGTCAGTGCCAGCAGAAATGAGCGTGCTGCTTGTCTCTGCACATCGTCTTGCTTGCATGCTCTTGCCCATTTGTGTCTGGTGGTCATTCAAAACTGTTTCCTTTTCATCTTTTCAGCTCCTCAGTGTTATTGCCTGCTCTTTGCCACATGGACAGCTTGGAATGACTTGAGGAGATGACAGACAAAATTTAAGCTATAGACTGAGCTGAGCATGCACAAAAGCAGAAATCGCTGGCTATTTTATATTTTGATCTCATAAAGGTTTGTGGTTGTTACTGTAAATGCACTGCCATGCAGTTGAGAGGTCATCCGGTGGGGGAAATCAGAATCAGACAGCTTTACTTAGAGAACATAAAGGCTAACAAGTTGAGGAGAGGCACAATTCTATCCGAATCGTATTGATATCAGATACTTACTATTTTTTTTTCTAAGATTCTTATCATTTGCAGGAGAACATTAACTGCCTGTTACATTAACTGCCAAAGACAGCCACATTCACCATTTGTGTTGGACACAGAATAAATTTGGGATGATGTGACTGATGGATTAATGTGATGCCAACTGTGCTCTCTGTGGCATCACCAGCGATCAAACTGCAGCAGGTTGTTCCTTTAAGTGATTGACATCCAATCAATGCTTAAAATGTACTACTTATCTAAACCCGTTTTTATCATTGTTATGAGGACCAGGTGACACTAAACAATGTCTGCACAATATATCGTTTAAGCATCGTCATTGTGAAGTGTACATGCGCAATAGTCACATTGCAGGACGTGCAATGTTACTTAAGGCAATTAAATCAAACACGTCATGTTGCAATGTTTTGATTCTTGACACAAGAAGTAGATACACAGCGTTGTCTGTGTCTGTATGAGTGTAAGGCTGCTGCCTGTCACTCACACAGACACAGAAAGTAAACTTGTAAACGCATATGTCGAAAGCTATGCACCTCAGTCCAGCACAGTTTTGCGCAGATATTTCCAGTTACAGCTCAATTCACGCTTTTAATCCAAGAAAAGCGCTTTATTTACCTTTTACAAAGCCATTTAAATGCCTGATTAAAGGGCCGATTACGGTTGTTTTGCTGTTGTCAGGTTTTGAGTGCTCTGCACTGATAAGCTCTTGATTGGTACGGATGCAAGACAGCATGCGGGTGGGGCCGGGGCTGGTGACATCATGGCCTCTGAGATATATATTGTCAAAAAAAGAACATTTACTATATAAAATGTTTCCAATATTGTGCAGCCCTACACTAATTTACTGGTAATTGAACAAATGAATGATTTTGAAAATTAGAAATGTCCCAGAATCAAAATGTTGGTGAATGTTATGCTTAAATGTAACTAAAATATAATTTTACATTGGTGTACACATTAAATGATGATTTAAATCATGCTGAATTGGGCCAGGAAGATATGTTGCCATTTTTGTGTAGAAACAATACAGGCTGTTTTAGCTACACAACTGTCTGTTCAAATGAAATAAAAATGAACATGGGTTAGTCTTATGTTGTTGATTTTTTGTTTGTAGTGCCAAACTAATAATACTGAACTTTGAGTTCCAAACCAGTGTGCGAAATGATCTATGACCTTTGTGTAACTTTACACCCCTAATTGGCACAAACTACACTGCTGGTTATAATTCTTCTAACCTGTTATATTGGTCAAGAGGTCAAGAGCTTAATTTGTCTTTAGTTGTTGGTTTAACTGAACACAAACTGTACACAGAGGAGCTTCTCACACACCATGATGCAACATAGAGCAATGTAGCACTACAAAAGACTACATACAATGCAAATATATAGACATAGAGCAAAAAAATACAATAATTACACAGGACGGTTGGCACAATAAATACTGATGTTGGGCTTTCACATTAACATTTTTGATTATATATAATTGCAATAAAATATATTATTGTCATTTTAAGACCCGTGTAATGTCAAGAATACAAGGATTATATAATAAGGCAATATTTCAGACATTAATACAATATAAAAATGCATTCCTAAATAAATAAATCCTAAATAAAATCCTATTTTTTTCAACCAAGTAGACATACAGGCTCATTAAAAGGGTAATATTAAAGTAGTAAAAACACCAGTTGAACACCTGCTCATTAACAAATTCAGATCACACATCTGTGAAACTTAAAAAAGGCTAAAAACATTCAACTGACTCATTCACCAGTACATCACATCACAACATCACAAATTTTCCCACATTGGAGAAAATACATTCAGAAATTAATTTTCCACCAAAGGATGAAAGAAACTGAGCTATAAATGTATAGGTTAAGACAACAGAGATAACAATGTGCTAGATAAATAACCTTCAGTCTTGCATTTGAATGATCTTGTTACCATTTCCATTACTAGATCATGCATCATATTGATTAAATGATTAGATGAAATATGGCCCAAGGTGAAACTGTTCTGTGCTGTGATTTCCAGCAGCTGCCTGTAAAAAAAAAAGCCTAGCAAATTATTTTGTTGAGATATAGGGCATAAATAGCTGGCCTATTACACTGGCCATTGAGTATAAATAATCAAAACACACACATGCACGGGATAATAATAGGATGATTATAGATAATGGCTTTTATTTGGGCTTTTAAAAATTGTTTTGGTGTGTCCTTTTGTCCAGTTTCTCTGTATTCATGCTAGAGCTCATTTTCTGATGCATCTCATTAGTGGAGATGCGAATGCACATCATTCTTGTAAGCTGGGATCAGATGGATCCAGTGGTGGCAGATGGAAGTAGTCTTTTGTGGGCTATTGTGTTTCACTGTCAAGATGAATAACTAAAATAAGGCTGAAAGCAGACCAATTGTACTCCATGCAAATAGTCTCCTACTGGGTATGGTCCTGAAGGTCATTCTGCAAACTGCACTGCACTGCATACTAAATATACTGATCATCCCAGACCAGCAGAGTCTGAGGCGTTTTACCTCAGGCAGTCTGTTAGGTAAAGCTCACCTGTGGATGCTGCAAGCTCTAACTGGGGCCGGTATATATGTGTGATGTACATTAGCCAGTCTGTTTGAACAGTATGAGTGACTGTTTTTACCTCATAGTATGATCTTATAGATTATTGGTACTGTGAAATGTTGTACCACCCAGGGTTGAAACTAACACTGAGATTTAGCCCAAATCTATACAGATGACACCATTTAGTTTTAATATTGTTAAGCAAGAGCCAACCATTACTTACTCCAGCAGGACCCAAACATTGCTGTTTATTTTATTTTGGTGGTGTGTGGTCCTGGCACTAAATGTCCTAGGCAATTTCATCCCTCCAAACCAAGTCCAGACTAAGTCTGGACCAAGGTTTGTATTTGTGTTACATTATATGTTTGGTCCAGTGAGTTTTTCATTTGTTTGTAGAATCAGAGTTTGGCAAGTTTCTTTTTCTGGCTGTCTTTCAGAATCGGGCTCCCCTTCGTGGACATGCACGCCCGCAGAATGAGTGTAAAAGATAAAATAAGGGTTAATCTACTGTGTGATGCATTAGCACATACCAACTCTTTTTCTCTGGTTTGTTTAAAGACTGCGTCAACTTCCTTTAATTGGTCCAAACATCCAAGCCATCTAGAAAAAGTTTTTCACACTATACCATGGTCCAGTAGATCCAGACCCTTTTCACACCTGCTACCTGCGCCCCTTTCACACCTGCTACCTGCAGACCAAAAAGAAAAGTCTGAAAGTCTAGACCAAACAAAGTAGTGTGAAAACATCCTAAGGTCTTGTTCACATGTATAAAGATAATTTTGAAAACATAGCTTATATCAATTGTTTTGGCCTTGTGTTAACTAAAAAAAATCTGCATTTTAGGTAACACATTTTTTCGGAGGAGCCTGTTTTTAGTGTTTTTGTGAAAATGCTACAAAATATCCTCTCTGCCTGATAAGCAGAGTGTATGTGATCTGATTATAGAGACCTGTCTTTTAAACAACGCACAATGCTGTTGTTTTTTAGCATCACACTGTATTTAGGTTTGGTTTGGCCATTACACTTGCTCATTGAGGATTTGGCATCAAACTTTGTGCAATGTTAGCACCCCGTGCTGCTGAAGTACAATGCTTAGTACTATACCAATCATGCACTGAAAGATTTTTGAAAAGAAACAAAAAATAAATAAATACTAAAGTCTGACACCATAGGCTGTCCTTTGCTTCACTACCAGCAGTACTAGTAACAGCACATTGTATTATTTTAAAATAAGCTTCTCAGTTTAATATGCAGAGACATTGAACAATAGATGCAACAGAGAGGAGCAAACACAGTACTCATTTTAACACTGATTATGCAGCATATCATTAATAATTAGATCTACAGTGAGGACAGACAATATGATCTCCATTTTACTGCAGAATTATGACACTATATCATACTGAATTATTACACACTACATGAAATATCCTGAACAGTGTTGTGAGTGAGTGATTGCAGTTGGTCATTTCTTAATATCTAAGGCAACGTTCACATTACAAGCCCGGGTGGCTTGCTTTTGTTGTTTTTGCAGCTATAGCTGCACAGCTGCACCAAGAGATGTGTGGGTACGAGAGAGAAGGCGCGTAGCGCATGCGTAAAAGAAAAAAGAAGCATGAATTCTGATTTGACCGTTTACATTCTTGTTGCATGTCCATGGATTGGATACGTATCCGATTTTGGACCACGTTATGAAAACGACTCAAATCTGTTCGGATTTGGCACGTTCACACAGCTATGAAAAAATCAGATCTGAGCCACATTGAGCAGAAAAATCAAGATTTGAGTCACCTCAGCCTGGTAATGTGACACGTAAGGTCTAGCCAGCTATACCATAACCACGTGCTGGGTGGAGGGGTGGAGCTTTGCGTGTATTTATTTTTTGTTGTTTTTTTAGTATTTGTTTATTATGGCCTGGCTAATTTTTTTTTATATTTTTTTTATTAAGATATAAATAGTAAGCTGAGTGTGCGCTCTGTGGTGGCACCTTAGAGTAGTATAACGCTTCATTGGAAGGAGAGTCGGGATATATTTTTAGACGTTTTGATTTTAACGTGCTCTCTAGGAGTATCCCACAATCCTGCGCTTCAACTGTACGGTGTGCGCGTGTGAGGTGTGTGTGTGCGCGCGCACAGGGCGGTCACTCAGCAGCCACCGCCTCGGGGAGAGCGCAGAGCATCCATCCGCTGATAAACTCCGAGTACAGCGGTACAGGTTAGCTTGCGTCCCTTTCTTTACTCCTTTATTCTGCTGTTTTTGGGCGTGTTTACCATATGCGCGTGTGTTTAGTAAGGGGGGAGAGAAAGAGAGTGTGTGTGTCTGAGTGGGAAAGAGAGAGAGAAAGTGACAGAGTGTGTGTGTGTATAGAAGAGAGAGAGAGAGAGCGCAGTGCAGCACTTACTTAGCTAGTAGCATCCCAGCCTGGCGGAGACCGGGGCCGGGGCGTCCTTCTGATTTAACTCCAGGTCCAGGTAGGCTAATTTATTAGCCTACAGCCATTTTAGAAAGGTAACCTAGCCTAAATACACCGCTCAGGAGACTAACAAGCCTAATTACGCACAGAAGCCGGACTAAACTGTGCGGACTAGTGTTTATCTCTGAGGTTTGGAGGTATTATCTTGTTAAAATAGCCGTTAAGCTCCAATAACCGGTTAACACCGCACCGCTGCACGCGCGTCCCAACTGTCGCCTGGCCGCGATTCAAAACAACACAATACAGCGGTATATAGCTAACTAACTAGCCGGCTAACGTTAATACACCGGTCCTGCTTGTTCTGCTGCTGTTCAGACCAACGGTGGGATTTTTTGGTGTGTTAGCGGTAGGACTGTAGTAGGCAGGAAGCTGCTGCGGTTTCTGGTAGGCTCTGGTGGTCTGTGATAAAGCTGATAAGCAGATATAAGCTATAAGGGCACTGATGAGCTTCTGACTTTGTCTCGCTGAAGTTCACCGGCCTGTGCTCCAGACACGCGCTTCTGCAATGCGGCGGGTGTGGCCTGAGCTCTCGGGGCGTACACTACACCTAAACGGCCTTTCTTAACCTAGACTACACTAGACCTGAGCTAGACTAGGGCTGGAGCAGGTCCACCCTCCACACAGGTCTGGAGTAAGCAGTTTTGTGCCGTGTCATGCTCAGATGAGTTATAGAGGGACTCCAAAAATGCAGCAGATCAGATCTCTGCAGTGGCTGCACTGATGGGAGGAACTCCTATTGGCTGATGCTGATATCTGTGTATAATTGTATACACAAATGTAGTTATATGGTATATAAATGCTATGGACTGATGTTTGATATGTTTGGTATGTTATTAGGATGTGTTGTATTTTTGTATATGGTTTACAAAACAGAAACTGGAAGCTGGACTAGCTGGAGATTTGTAGGTAATTAAATGACTGCAGATAGTACTCTGCGTTGATACCACTGCTT
>CATQJL010000292.1:0-16000 GCA_958299035.1 Cylicocyclus nassatus | reverse complement strand
GGCTGGTCTGTGGCAAAAGGGTAATAATACCGATGCCGACCGTGCACAGGCTTGTTATCTTGGCGACGATGATTCTGCCAAGCGTATCCGCCCTGACTTGCAAGAACCTTTGTGGCTTAATGCCGACCTTAGCCGTGCAACTGCAGCGACTATTAATTCCCTCCGCATGGCTTTTCAGCTACAGAGATTGCTCGAAACTGATGCCCGTTGTGGTACTCGTCTCTGCGAGATTATCCGTGGTCACTTTAAGACTATATGTCCTGACGCTCGTCTGCAAAGGTCTGAGTATCTCGGCGGTTCTTCCACTCCTATTGGTTTCTTGCCTGTCGCTCAGACTGCCGAAAACGGAGATACCCCGCAAGGTAATCTCGTCGCTAACGGTAAGGTTACCTCTGGTTGCTATTGGCATAAGTCTTTTTCTGAGTGGGGCTATATCGTTGGTTTTGCTAATGTCCGTTGCGACCTTAACTATCAGCAAGGCCTTGACCGCATGTGGTCTCGTAAAGGACGGTATGATTTCTTCTGGCCCGTTCTGCAAAACCTTGGTGAGCAAGCCGTCCTTAATAAGGAAATTTATGCACAGGGTTCTAGTGTTGTCGATGAGAACGGTAACGTTATTGACGATATGCCTTTTGGGTATCAGGAACGTTATGCTGAGTACCGTTATAACCCCTCTCGCATTACTGGTAAAATGCGGTCTACAGCCCCACAGTCCCTTGACGTATGGCATTTAGCTCAGCGGTTTGATACTCTTCCAACACTCTCTAAAGAGTTTATTGAGGATAACCCACCTCTTAAACGTGTTCTTAGTGTTCAGGATGAACCAGAGATTATTCTTGATGCGTATCTTGGTCAGAAGTGGACTCGGCCTATGGGTGTAAGGTCTATTCCCGGCCTTGTCGATCATCTCTAATCCGTATTGTGCCACGTGGCACATTTCCTGTGCTAGTCTGGAATGTGCCACGTGGCACATTTATTGGAGTGTATTATGAGTTGGCTATCTAAAGGACTTAAAAAACTCGTCGGTAGTGGTAAATCCAAAGTTAAAGACTGGGGCGATAACCCATCTGACCCCCTTGGTTGGGGTCAACCTATAAAGGACTATATTACCGGCGAAACACAAGCTCGCATTAATACTGCATATGCCAGTCAGCAAATGGCTGAGCAGTATGGCTATAATTCCGCTCTTCAAGACCGTGCTAATCAGTTCTCGCACGACGAAGCTAATATCGCCCGTGAATATGAAACGATGATGAGTAATACAGCATATCAGCGTGCACGAGCCGACCTTAAAGCCGCTAATCTTAACCCTCTAATAGCCTTGTTGCAAGGCGGTGCTTCCACCCCGTCCGTTGCCGCCCCCCATTCCGCATCGGCATCTGTCGCCGCTCCAACCTCTGCCGGTGCAACTGGCCATCTTGGTGAGGTTATTGGTACTGTTGGCTCTGTGGCTTCCGGCGTTGCCGGTATCGCTTCTGTCGGTAGTCAGATTGCACAAAAGGCTCTTGACAATGAAGCTACCTCCGCAAAGATTGCCCTTACAAAGGCTCAAGCTGTAAAGACTGCTCAGGATGCTAAAATTGATGCGCCCAAGGCCCGGGCTATGGGTCTCATTGATGACCTCGTTACTAAAGGTGAATCTTCTTTGCGTGATGCTGTACATCTCCTTCAGCAAGGCGGTCGTGAAGCTTCTGATTTCCTTTCCAAAGGTAAGTCTGATGAATCGTCTGTTAAGATTGCGAAGATGGCAAAAGCGGCAACTGCCACTGCCGCTAAACAGCTATCGCCCACACCCCTAGAGGAAGCCAAGGCACTGCATAAGCATACCCTTGCAAATCCTTTGTCTCCTAGTGCTCAACGAGGTCGCTATAATGAAAAGGATAACATGTTGCCCCTTGGCTTTGGTGATGATACTAGCTATGCTGAAGAGCTAGAGACCCTCTTTAGTACTGGACGGCCTATGAGATATCATGAGCGTTACCACGAGGATAAGAGCGCGATCTCTGAGAATCGTCGTTGGCCCTTGCGTTCGCATAGTACCCACAAGCATTCTATTTATGGACACTGATAATGTGCCACGTGGCACATTAGCCGCGCCGTTTACGTGCGCGGCTTGATGTGCCCGACGTGGTTAGCGGTTAGCGGCACAAAACTTTTTTTAAAAAACTTCCGTTCCCCTGTTGACATTCCGCAAAAAAATTGATACAATGTGCGTGTTGTCAAACAAAGCGAAAGGAAGTTAAAATGATTAGTCATAATCTCAAAACTCGTCTCGCCAACGCCACGTGTCTTCTTGCTTCTTTTGAGTACCGCGACCGTGACGGTAATGTCGTGCACGATATTGATATTTGTATTGCGCCCGGCGAATTATCCACTTTTGGCAGTAAGGCCAGTCTTGTCGGTGCTCTAGAGTTTAATGCGAATTGCGGCTCTGTTAGTTTATTTATTAACGGTTATCGTCGGCCCGGTTGCTATTGGCGTTTGCTCGCCAAACGTGTCGAATTCACAGCCGCTACTCGTCTTTCTGATGGTAACGGTTTCGATTGGTCCATCATTAATGAGGTATGTTAATAATGGACTGTTGCAAGCCCGTTATTTGTTGGAGATGTGGCCACGCCGTCGCTAAAGACGGCGTGGTCTCCCCTCGTCTGGTCTTTTCTGAACGTGAGGCCTTGGCTTATTGTGCCGGTCTCGGTTTGCCCCTTGACCACGTACATAAGTTTGAAATGGCTGTTCCCTGTGGCCATTGCCTTCTCTGTGAAATGCGTAAGCGGAAAGACTGGACTGTCCGCCTTTCCCATGAGTTCCGTATGCACGAGAAATCTTGTTTCATCACCCTGACATACGACGATGAGCATATCCCTACTACTGATTGGCGTCCTGTTTGCGACGATGAAAAACAAATCGCCTTCGGTCTCGGCGAGTTGCCAGAACGTACTCTTTTGCCAAGTGATGTTCAGAGATTTATGAAACGTGTCCGTCGGTGGCTTTCTTATGTAGCTAAGCGCCCCCGTAAAGATGGCATTGTCCGCGATCATGTTGAGAACATAAGGTATTACGCTGTCGGTGAGTATGGAGGTAAGACTCGTCGACCACATTACCATATCCTCATCTTTGGATGGACTCCGTCTGACCTTGTTCTTCATGGAAAAACTAAAGCCGGTAATCTGATTTACCGTTCTGCACAGATAGAAAAGCAGTGGAAGTTTGGATTTTCGTCCGTTGCCCCTGTTGATGAAGGCGTTGCTAAGTATTGCGCACGTTATGTCACCAAGAAGTTTGTCCGCTTGCGAGAGGACGATATTACCTCGCGTTCTGTATTACCTGAGTTTACTCTGCAATCTGTTAAAGGCGGTGGTATTGGTGCACCCTGGTTTGACCGTTTCGGTGCGCATGCCTGTGAGGTTGGCTATGTTACGGTTAAATGTCACGATAAGGTATCTAAGTATAAAGTCCCACGTTATTATCAGAATAGACTCCGCAAGACTAAAGTCAAGTTGTGGTGTAAGTTGCGCGATCAGCGGATAGAATGGATTTCTTCTCGCCCTTGTATTGACATTGGCGAAAATTTTGATATACTCTGCAGCATACGTCAAGATCGGCTTGCACGGTGTAAGGCGGCGATTGTACGTATCAGAGATGAAATTGAAAGGGAAACGCTATGAGTAAGCGATACAAGCCTAATCAGCGACGGGCTAAGGCACGTTTTGCCCGGACTGCCAATAAGACCAATCCTAAGAATGTTGCTCCGCCGCCTATGCGTGGCGGCTATCGTCTGTGAGGTGTCCTATGTCTAGATTCCTGAATCGTTATAACCACGCTAGCCCTACCTCCCCTGCTGGAGGTGTTAGCATGACCGATCCTCAGTACTTGGCAGATTGCGATATTAACACTATTCTCCGCAAGTATGCTATTACTGGTACTCTTCCTGATAGTACACCTGTTGTTCACGGTGATTTTTCCTGTGTAGAGGACTTCGTTAGCGCATTTCAGCGCATTGATGCCGCTAGAGACCAGTTTGCTTCTTTGCCTTCTGAGCTTCGCGCTCGTTTCGGGCACGATGTCAAGGCTTATTTTGAGTTCGTTCTCAATCCTGAGAATGCCGAAGAATGCAAGCGTTTGGGTCTTCTTGTCCCGACTACTGTTGAACCTTCCGCTGAAGAGCTTCTTCAGCAGATCGCCGACAATACTAGGACTACAAAGGGCACCGTGGAGACGGGGAAGTAGGGTCTATCCCGCTTCCCTTTCGTAAACCACTTGATCAAACAATACGAAAGTGACACAAAATGGAACTCCTTAAAAAATCCCTCTACGAGCTTTTGAAAGCCGTGATTACCGCCGCACTTGCGGCTTTTGGTCTTGTAACTACCGGCTGCTTCCATATGCAGTTCTAACGGAGGTTATTATGAAGAGCGTTATGGTTCATGATTTTGCACATACTGCAACTACTGATTCCCCACGGTCCACCTTCGACCGTTCCCATGGCCTTAAGACAGCCTTTGACAGTGGCTACCTCGTGCCTATTGAAGTTCAGGAAGTACTCCCCGGCGACGAAGTTGTTATGAATGCTTCGTTTTTTGGCCGTCTGTCTCCTACCGTTACCCCTATCATGGATAATGTTTTCCTTGATACCCAGTGGTTTTTCGTCCCTTCCCGTCTGTTGTGGACTAACTGGTCTAAGATGATGGGTGAGCGTGTTAACCCTAAGGACAGTATTGATTATGTCTGTCCTACCCTTAGCAGTGGTGCTAATGGCTTTGCTGTTGGCTCTCTTGCTGACTATCTCGGGATTCCGACTGGTGTCCCGGATCTTGAGGTTAATGCATTGCCTTTTAGAGCGGTCGCTAAAATCTGGGACGATTGGTACAGAGACGAGAACCTTCAGGATTCTATTATTCAGTCTTCCGATGACCTTGGCGACGGGAATCCTAACGGTATTGACTGGAATGTACTGCGGAAGCGCGGAAAGCGCCATGACTACTTTACCAGTGCCCTTCCGTGGACTCAGAAAGGCCAGGCTATTGAATTGCCGCTTGGTACTTCTGCGCCTGTGACGTATAATGCTACCAATCCCCACGATTCTTATTTGACTGGTAAACAGGCTGGTCTGTGGCAAAAGGGTAATAATACCGATGCCGACCGTGCACAGGCTTGTTATCTTGGCGACGATGATTCTGCCAAGCGTATCCGCCCTGACTTGCAAGAACCTTTGTGGCTTAATGCCGACCTTAGCCGTGCAACTGCAGCGACTATTAATTCCCTCCGCATGGCTTTTCAGCTACAGAGATTGCTCGAAACTGATGCCCGTTGTGGTACTCGTCTCTGCGAGATTATCCGTGGTCACTTTAAGACTATATGTCCTGACGCTCGTCTGCAAAGGTCTGAGTATCTCGGCGGTTCTTCCACTCCTATTGGTTTCTTGCCTGTCGCTCAGACTGCCGAAAACGGAGATACCCCGCAAGGTAATCTCGTCGCTAACGGTAAGGTTACCTCTGGTTGCTATTGGCATAAGTCTTTTTCTGAGTGGGGCTATATCGTTGGTTTTGCTAATGTCCGTTGCGACCTTAACTATCAGCAAGGCCTTGACCGCATGTGGTCTCGTAAAGGACGGTATGATTTCTTCTGGCCCGTTCTGCAAAACCTTGGTGAGCAAGCCGTCCTTAATAAGGAAATTTATGCACAGGGTTCTAGTGTTGTCGATGAGAACGGTAACGTTATTGACGATATGCCTTTTGGGTATCAGGAACGTTATGCTGAGTACCGTTATAACCCCTCTCGCATTACTGGTAAAATGCGGTCTACAGCCCCACAGTCCCTTGACGTATGGCATTTAGCTCAGCGGTTTGATACTCTTCCAACACTCTCTAAAGAGTTTATTGAGGATAACCCACCTCTTAAACGTGTTCTTAGTGTTCAGGATGAACCAGAGATTATTCTTGATGCGTATCTTGGTCAGAAGTGGACTCGGCCTATGGGTGTAAGGTCTATTCCCGGCCTTGTCGATCATCTCTAATCCGTATTGTGCCACGTGGCACATTTCCTGTGCTAGTCTGGAATGTGCCACGTGGCACATTTATTGGAGTGTATTATGAGTTGGCTATCTAAAGGACTTAAAAAACTCGTCGGTAGTGGTAAATCCAAAGTTAAAGACTGGGGCGATAACCCATCTGACCCCCTTGGTTGGGGTCAACCTATAAAGGACTATATTACCGGCGAAACACAAGCTCGCATTAATACTGCATATGCCAGTCAGCAAATGGCTGAGCAGTATGGCTATAATTCCGCTCTTCAAGACCGTGCTAATCAGTTCTCGCACGACGAAGCTAATATCGCCCGTGAATATGAAACGATGATGAGTAATACAGCATATCAGCGTGCACGAGCCGACCTTAAAGCCGCTAATCTTAACCCTCTAATAGCCTTGTTGCAAGGCGGTGCTTCCACCCCGTCCGTTGCCGCCCCCCATTCCGCATCGGCATCTGTCGCCGCTCCAACCTCTGCCGGTGCAACTGGCCATCTTGGTGAGGTTATTGGTACTGTTGGCTCTGTGGCTTCCGGCGTTGCCGGTATCGCTTCTGTCGGTAGTCAGATTGCACAAAAGGCTCTTGACAATGAAGCTACCTCCGCAAAGATTGCCCTTACAAAGGCTCAAGCTGTAAAGACTGCTCAGGATGCTAAAATTGATGCGCCCAAGGCCCGGGCTATGGGTCTCATTGATGACCTCGTTACTAAAGGTGAATCTTCTTTGCGTGATGCTGTACATCTCCTTCAGCAAGGCGGTCGTGAAGCTTCTGATTTCCTTTCCAAAGGTAAGTCTGATGAATCGTCTGTTAAGATTGCGAAGATGGCAAAAGCGGCAACTGCCACTGCCGCTAAACAGCTATCGCCCACACCCCTAGAGGAAGCCAAGGCACTGCATAAGCATACCCTTGCAAATCCTTTGTCTCCTAGTGCTCAACGAGGTCGCTATAATGAAAAGGATAACATGTTGCCCCTTGGCTTTGGTGATGATACTAGCTATGCTGAAGAGCTAGAGACCCTCTTTAGTACTGGACGGCCTATGAGATATCATGAGCGTTACCACGAGGATAAGAGCGCGATCTCTGAGAATCGTCGTTGGCCCTTGCGTTCGCATAGTACCCACAAGCATTCTATTTATGGACACTGATAATGTGCCACGTGGCACATTAGCCGCGCCGTTTACGTGCGCGGCTTGATGTGCCCGACGTGGTTAGCGGTTAGCGGCACAAAACTTTTTTTAAAAAACTTCCGTTCCCCTGTTGACATTCCGCAAAAAAATTGATACAATGTGCGTGTTGTCAAACAAAGCGAAAGGAAGTTAAAATGATTAGTCATAATCTCAAAACTCGTCTCGCCAACGCCACGTGTCTTCTTGCTTCTTTTGAGTACCGCGACCGTGACGGTAATGTCGTGCACGATATTGATATTTGTATTGCGCCCGGCGAATTATCCACTTTTGGCAGTAAGGCCAGTCTTGTCGGTGCTCTAGAGTTTAATGCGAATTGCGGCTCTGTTAGTTTATTTATTAACGGTTATCGTCGGCCCGGTTGCTATTGGCGTTTGCTCGCCAAACGTGTCGAATTCACAGCCGCTACTCGTCTTTCTGATGGTAACGGTTTCGATTGGTCCATCATTAATGAGGTATGTTAATAATGGACTGTTGCAAGCCCGTTATTTGTTGGAGATGTGGCCACGCCGTCGCTAAAGACGGCGTGGTCTCCCCTCGTCTGGTCTTTTCTGAACGTGAGGCCTTGGCTTATTGTGCCGGTCTCGGTTTGCCCCTTGACCACGTACATAAGTTTGAAATGGCTGTTCCCTGTGGCCATTGCCTTCTCTGTGAAATGCGTAAGCGGAAAGACTGGACTGTCCGCCTTTCCCATGAGTTCCGTATGCACGAGAAATCTTGTTTCATCACCCTGACATACGACGATGAGCATATCCCTACTACTGATTGGCGTCCTGTTTGCGACGATGAAAAACAAATCGCCTTCGGTCTCGGCGAGTTGCCAGAACGTACTCTTTTGCCAAGTGATGTTCAGAGATTTATGAAACGTGTCCGTCGGTGGCTTTCTTATGTAGCTAAGCGCCCCCGTAAAGATGGCATTGTCCGCGATCATGTTGAGAACATAAGGTATTACGCTGTCGGTGAGTATGGAGGTAAGACTCGTCGACCACATTACCATATCCTCATCTTTGGATGGACTCCGTCTGACCTTGTTCTTCATGGAAAAACTAAAGCCGGTAATCTGATTTACCGTTCTGCACAGATAGAAAAGCAGTGGAAGTTTGGATTTTCGTCCGTTGCCCCTGTTGATGAAGGCGTTGCTAAGTATTGCGCACGTTATGTCACCAAGAAGTTTGTCCGCTTGCGAGAGGACGATATTACCTCGCGTTCTGTATTACCTGAGTTTACTCTGCAATCTGTTAAAGGCGGTGGTATTGGTGCACCCTGGTTTGACCGTTTCGGTGCGCATGCCTGTGAGGTTGGCTATGTTACGGTTAAATGTCACGATAAGGTATCTAAGTATAAAGTCCCACGTTATTATCAGAATAGACTCCGCAAGACTAAAGTCAAGTTGTGGTGTAAGTTGCGCGATCAGCGGATAGAATGGATTTCTTCTCGCCCTTGTATTGACATTGGCGAAAATTTTGATATACTCTGCAGCATACGTCAAGATCGGCTTGCACGGTGTAAGGCGGCGATTGTACGTATCAGAGATGAAATTGAAAGGGAAACGCTATGAGTAAGCGATACAAGCCTAATCAGCGACGGGCTAAGGCACGTTTTGCCCGGACTGCCAATAAGACCAATCCTAAGAATGTTGCTCCGCCGCCTATGCGTGGCGGCTATCGTCTGTGAGGTGTCCTATGTCTAGATTCCTGAATCGTTATAACCACGCTAGCCCTACCTCCCCTGCTGGAGGTGTTAGCATGACCGATCCTCAGTACTTGGCAGATTGCGATATTAACACTATTCTCCGCAAGTATGCTATTACTGGTACTCTTCCTGATAGTACACCTGTTGTTCACGGTGATTTTTCCTGTGTAGAGGACTTCGTTAGCGCATTTCAGCGCATTGATGCCGCTAGAGACCAGTTTGCTTCTTTGCCTTCTGAGCTTCGCGCTCGTTTCGGGCACGATGTCAAGGCTTATTTTGAGTTCGTTCTCAATCCTGAGAATGCCGAAGAATGCAAGCGTTTGGGTCTTCTTGTCCCGACTACTGTTGAACCTTCCGCTGAAGAGCTTCTTCAGCAGATCGCCGACAATACTAGGACTACAAAGGGCACCGTGGAGACGGGGAAGTAGGGTCTATCCCGCTTCCCTTTCGTAAACCACTTGATCAAACAATACGAAAGTGACACAAAATGGAACTCCTTAAAAAATCCCTCTACGAGCTTTTGAAAGCCGTGATTACCGCCGCACTTGCGGCTTTTGGTCTTGTAACTACCGGCTGCTTCCATATGCAGTTCTAACGGAGGTTATTATGAAGAGCGTTATGGTTCATGATTTTGCACATACTGCAACTACTGATTCCCCACGGTCCACCTTCGACCGTTCCCATGGCCTTAAGACAGCCTTTGACAGTGGCTACCTCGTGCCTATTGAAGTTCAGGAAGTACTCCCCGGCGACGAAGTTGTTATGAATGCTTCGTTTTTTGGCCGTCTGTCTCCTACCGTTACCCCTATCATGGATAATGTTTTCCTTGATACCCAGTGGTTTTTCGTCCCTTCCCGTCTGTTGTGGACTAACTGGTCTAAGATGATGGGTGAGCGTGTTAACCCTAAGGACAGTATTGATTATGTCTGTCCTACCCTTAGCAGTGGTGCTAATGGCTTTGCTGTTGGCTCTCTTGCTGACTATCTCGGGATTCCGACTGGTGTCCCGGATCTTGAGGTTAATGCATTGCCTTTTAGAGCGGTCGCTAAAATCTGGGACGATTGGTACAGAGACGAGAACCTTCAGGATTCTATTATTCAGTCTTCCGATGACCTTGGCGACGGGAATCCTAACGGTATTGACTGGAATGTACTGCGGAAGCGCGGAAAGCGCCATGACTACTTTACCAGTGCCCTTCCGTGGACTCAGAAAGGCCAGGCTATTGAATTGCCGCTTGGTACTTCTGCGCCTGTGACGTATAATGCTACCAATCCCCACGATTCTTATTTGACTGGTAAACAGGCTGGTCTGTGGCAAAAGGGTAATAATACCGATGCCGACCGTGCACAGGCTTGTTATCTTGGCGACGATGATTCTGCCAAGCGTATCCGCCCTGACTTGCAAGAACCTTTGTGGCTTAATGCCGACCTTAGCCGTGCAACTGCAGCGACTATTAATTCCCTCCGCATGGCTTTTCAGCTACAGAGATTGCTCGAAACTGATGCCCGTTGTGGTACTCGTCTCTGCGAGATTATCCGTGGTCACTTTAAGACTATATGTCCTGACGCTCGTCTGCAAAGGTCTGAGTATCTCGGCGGTTCTTCCACTCCTATTGGTTTCTTGCCTGTCGCTCAGACTGCCGAAAACGGAGATACCCCGCAAGGTAATCTCGTCGCTAACGGTAAGGTTACCTCTGGTTGCTATTGGCATAAGTCTTTTTCTGAGTGGGGCTATATCGTTGGTTTTGCTAATGTCCGTTGCGACCTTAACTATCAGCAAGGCCTTGACCGCATGTGGTCTCGTAAAGGACGGTATGATTTCTTCTGGCCCGTTCTGCAAAACCTTGGTGAGCAAGCCGTCCTTAATAAGGAAATTTATGCACAGGGTTCTAGTGTTGTCGATGAGAACGGTAACGTTATTGACGATATGCCTTTTGGGTATCAGGAACGTTATGCTGAGTACCGTTATAACCCCTCTCGCATTACTGGTAAAATGCGGTCTACAGCCCCACAGTCCCTTGACGTATGGCATTTAGCTCAGCGGTTTGATACTCTTCCAACACTCTCTAAAGAGTTTATTGAGGATAACCCACCTCTTAAACGTGTTCTTAGTGTTCAGGATGAACCAGAGATTATTCTTGATGCGTATCTTGGTCAGAAGTGGACTCGGCCTATGGGTGTAAGGTCTATTCCCGGCCTTGTCGATCATCTCTAATCCGTATTGTGCCACGTGGCACATTTCCTGTGCTAGTCTGGAATGTGCCACGTGGCACATTTATTGGAGTGTATTATGAGTTGGCTATCTAAAGGACTTAAAAAACTCGTCGGTAGTGGTAAATCCAAAGTTAAAGACTGGGGCGATAACCCATCTGACCCCCTTGGTTGGGGTCAACCTATAAAGGACTATATTACCGGCGAAACACAAGCTCGCATTAATACTGCATATGCCAGTCAGCAAATGGCTGAGCAGTATGGCTATAATTCCGCTCTTCAAGACCGTGCTAATCAGTTCTCGCACGACGAAGCTAATATCGCCCGTGAATATGAAACGATGATGAGTAATACAGCATATCAGCGTGCACGAGCCGACCTTAAAGCCGCTAATCTTAACCCTCTAATAGCCTTGTTGCAAGGCGGTGCTTCCACCCCGTCCGTTGCCGCCCCCCATTCCGCATCGGCATCTGTCGCCGCTCCAACCTCTGCCGGTGCAACTGGCCATCTTGGTGAGGTTATTGGTACTGTTGGCTCTGTGGCTTCCGGCGTTGCCGGTATCGCTTCTGTCGGTAGTCAGATTGCACAAAAGGCTCTTGACAATGAAGCTACCTCCGCAAAGATTGCCCTTACAAAGGCTCAAGCTGTAAAGACTGCTCAGGATGCTAAAATTGATGCGCCCAAGGCCCGGGCTATGGGTCTCATTGATGACCTCGTTACTAAAGGTGAATCTTCTTTGCGTGATGCTGTACATCTCCTTCAGCAAGGCGGTCGTGAAGCTTCTGATTTCCTTTCCAAAGGTAAGTCTGATGAATCGTCTGTTAAGATTGCGAAGATGGCAAAAGCGGCAACTGCCACTGCCGCTAAACAGCTATCGCCCACACCCCTAGAGGAAGCCAAGGCACTGCATAAGCATACCCTTGCAAATCCTTTGTCTCCTAGTGCTCAACGAGGTCGCTATAATGAAAAGGATAACATGTTGCCCCTTGGCTTTGGTGATGATACTAGCTATGCTGAAGAGCTAGAGACCCTCTTTAGTACTGGACGGCCTATGAGATATCATGAGCGTTACCACGAGGATAAGAGCGCGATCTCTGAGAATCGTCGTTGGCCCTTGCGTTCGCATAGTACCCACAAGCATTCTATTTATGGACACTGATAATGTGCCACGTGGCACATTAGCCGCGCCGTTTACGTGCGCGGCTTGATGTGCCCGACGTGGTTAGCGGTTAGCGGCACAAAACTTTTTTTAAAAAACTTCCGTTCCCCTGTTGACATTCCGCAAAAAAATTGATACAATGTGCGTGTTGTCAAACAAAGCGAAAGGAAGTTAAAATGATTAGTCATAATCTCAAAACTCGTCTCGCCAACGCCACGTGTCTTCTTGCTTCTTTTGAGTACCGCGACCGTGACGGTAATGTCGTGCACGATATTGATATTTGTATTGCGCCCGGCGAATTATCCACTTTTGGCAGTAAGGCCAGTCTTGTCGGTGCTCTAGAGTTTAATGCGAATTGCGGCTCTGTTAGTTTATTTATTAACGGTTATCGTCGGCCCGGTTGCTATTGGCGTTTGCTCGCCAAACGTGTCGAATTCACAGCCGCTACTCGTCTTTCTGATGGTAACGGTTTCGATTGGTCCATCATTAATGAGGTATGTTAATAATGGACTGTTGCAAGCCCGTTATTTGTTGGAGATGTGGCCACGCCGTCGCTAAAGACGGCGTGGTCTCCCCTCGTCTGGTCTTTTCTGAACGTGAGGCCTTGGCTTATTGTGCCGGTCTCGGTTTGCCCCTTGACCACGTACATAAGTTTGAAATGGCTGTTCCCTGTGGCCATTGCCTTCTCTGTGAAATGCGTAAGCGGAAAGACTGGACTGTCCGCCTTTCCCATGAGTTCCGTATGCACGAGAAATCTTGTTTCATCACCCTGACATACGACGATGAGCATATCCCTACTACTGATTGGCGTCCTGTTTGCGACGATGAAAAACAAATCGCCTTCGGTCTCGGCGAGTTGCCAGAACGTACTCTTTTGCCAAGTGATGTTCAGAGATTTATGAAACGTGTCCGTCGGTGGCTTTCTTATGTAGCTAAGCGCCCCCGTAAAGATGGCATTGTCCGCGATCATGTTGAGAACATAAGGTATTACGCTGTCGGTGAGTATGGAGGTAAGACTCGTCGACCACATTACCATATCCTCATCTTTGGATGGACTCCGTCTGACCTTGTTCTTCATGGAAAAACTAAAGCCGGTAATCTGATTTACCGTTCTGCACAGATAGAAAAGCAGTGGAAGTTTGGATTTTCGTCCGTTGCCCCTGTTGATGAAGGCGTTGCTAAGTATTGCGCACGTTATGTCACCAAGAAGTTTGTCCGCTTGCGAGAGGACGATATTACCTCGCGTTCTGTATTACCTGAGTTTACTCTGCAATCTGTTAAAGGCGGTGGTATTGGTGCACCCTGGTTTGACCGTTTCGGTGCGCATGCCTGTGAGGTTGGCTATGTTACGGTTAAATGTCACGATAAGGTATCTAAGTATAAAGTCCCACGTTATTATCAGAATAGACTCCGCAAGACTAAAGTCAAGTTGTGGTGTAAGTTGCGCGATCAGCGGATAGAATGGATTTCTTCTCGCCCTTGTATTGACATTGGCGAAAATTTTGATATACTCTGCAGCATACGTCAAGATCGGCTTGCACGGTGTAAGGCGGCGATTGTACGTATCAGAGATGAAATTGAAAGGGAAACGCTATGAGTAAGCGATACAAGCCTAATCAGCGACGGGCTAAGGCACGTTTTGCCCGGACTGCCAATAAGACCAATCCTAAGAATGTTGCTCCGCCGCCTATGCGTGGCGGCTATCGTCTGTGAGGTGTCCTATGTCTAGATTCCTGAATCGTTATAACCACGCTAGCCCTACCTCCCCTGCTGGAGGTGTTAGCATGACCGATCCTCAGTACTTGGCAGATTGCGATATTAACACTATTCTCCGCAAGTATGCTATTACTGGTCTCTAGCGTCATCAATGCGCTGAAATGCGCTAACGAAGTCCCTGTGTAGAGGACTTCGTTAGCGCATTTCAGCGCATTGATGCCGCTAGAGACCAGTTTGCTTCTTTGCCTTCTGAGCTTCGCGCTCGTTTCGGGCACGATGTCAAGGCTTATTTTGAGTTCGTTCTCAATCCTGAGAATGCCGAAGAATGCAAGCGTTTGGGTCTTCTTGTCCCGACTACTGTTGAACCTTCCGCTGAAGAGCTTCTTCAGCAGATCGCCGACAATACTAGGACTACAAAGGGCACCGTGGAGACGGGGAAGTAGGGTCTATCCCGCTTCCCTTTCGTAAACCACTTGATCAAACAATACGAAAGTGACACAAAATGGAACTCCTTAAAAAATCCCTCTACGAGCTTTTGAAAGCCGTGATTACCGCCGCACTTGCGGCTTTTGGTCTTGTAACTACCGGCTGCTTCCATATGCAGTTCTAACGGAGGTTATTATGAAGAGCGTTATGGTTCATGATTTTGCACATACTGCAACTACTGATTCCCCACGGTCCACCTTCGACCGTTCCCATGGCCTTAAGACAGCCTTTGACAGTGGCTACCTCGTGCCTATTGAAGTTCAGGAAGTACTCCCCGGCGACGAAGTTGTTATGAATGCTTCGTTTTTTGGCCGTCTGTCTCCTACCGTTACCCCTATCATGGATAATGTTTTCCTTGATACCCAGTGGTTTTTCGTCCCTTCCCGTCTGTTGTGGACTAACTGGTCTAAGATGATGGGTGAGCGTGTTAACCCTAAGGACAGTATTGATTATGTCTGTCCTACCCTTAGCAGTGGTGCTAATGGCTTTGCTGTTGGCTCTCTTGCTGACTATCTCGGGATTCCGACTGGTGTCCCGGATCTTGAGGTTAATGCATTGCCTTTTAGAGCGGTCGCTAAAATCTGGGACGATTGGTACAGAGACGAGAACCTTCAGGATTCTATTATTCAGTCTTCCGATGACCTTGGCGACGGGAATCCTAACGGTATTGACTGGAATGTACTGCGGAAGCGCGGAAAGCGCCATGACTACTTTACCAGTGCCCTTCCGTGGACTCAGAAAGGCCAGGCTATTGAATTGCCGCTTGGTACTTCTGCGCCTGTGACGTATAATGCTACCAATCCCCACGATTCTTATTTGACTGGTAAACAGGCTGGTCTGTGGCAAAAGGGTAATAATACCGATGCCGACCGTGCACAGGCTTGTTATCTTGGCGACGATGATTCTGCCAAGCGTATCCGCCCTGACTTGCAAGAACCTTTGTGGCTTAATGCCGACCTTAGCCGTGCAACTGCAGCGACTATTAATTCCCTCCGCATGGCTTTTCAGCTACAGAGATTGCTCGAAACTGATGCCCGTTGTGGTACTCGTCTCTGCGAGATTATCCGTGGTCACTTTAAGACTATATGTCCTGACGCTCGTCTGCAAAGGTCTGAGTATCTCGGCGGTTCTTCCACTCCTATTGGTTTCTTGCCTGTCGCTCAGACTGCCGAAAACGGAGATACCCCGCAAGGTAATCTCGTCGCTAACGGTAAGGTTACCTCTGGTTGCTATTGGCATAAGTCTTTTTCTGAGTGGGGCTATATCGTTGGTTTTGCTAATGTCCGTTGCGACCTTAACTATCAGCAAGGCCTTGACCGCATGTGGTCTCGTAAAGGACGGTAAGTACTCTGCGTTGATACCACTGCTTACCTTGGTGAGCAAGCCGTCCTTAATAAGGAAATTTATGCACAGGGTTCTAGTGTTGTCGATGAGAACGGTAACGTTATTGACGATATGCCTTTTGGGTATCAGGAACGTTATGCTGAGTACCGTTATAACCCCTCTCGCATTACTGGTAAAATGCGGTCT
>CATQJL010000291.1:0-16169 GCA_958299035.1 Cylicocyclus nassatus | reverse complement strand
AAGCAGTGGTATCAACGCAGAGTACTTATGAGGCTCAAATGGTTATTGATGAAAATAAAGCTGTTCTTGATAATAAATTATATTCAAATAAATTAAAGTATGATTTAGATTATCAATATTATTTAGTTGATGTCAATAAAGAACTTATGGAGTTTCAAGGTCGTATTAATAAAGAAATTGCTGAAATTTCTGGTCAGTTTAGTATTGCTAATGGTTTAATTGGTAGTACTGCTCGTATTGGTACTGCTTTTGCTGGTTAATAACCCCTTGTGGGTCGGTGCTTGCTCTACTTGTCAATATATGCACGACTGACTTTAAAATATATAAGTCAGTTATAATTTATTAAAAACTTGACATTTTAATAATTTTGTGGTATTATATTTTTGTGAAATTTATAGTGCCGCCACACTTATATATGTTATTGCGGAGTATTCTAGCTATCAGTGGCGGCTGTTAGTAGATACTCCGTTTTTTGTTTATTGATTCTATTTACAAATAAAGGATGGTGATTTTTATTTGTCTTAATCCTATTATTGCTTATTATCGTCCATTTCATAATAAACGTGATAAGTTGCCTATTATAGAAATTATTGGAAATGCTAGAAAATATATTAAAGATTTTGGTCAGGTTGATTTTTTTGGATTATTAAATTATTCTAAACAATATGATAATTCTTTTCATATTAGAGATAGTGTTTCGCTTGGAAAGTATATACTATTGCCTTGTCGGCATTGTAGCGAGTGTGTCAAAAATAAAACTTTTGAATGGTCTGTAAGAAATATTATTGAAAATAAGTACTGTACTGGTTCTGTTTTTATTACTCTAACTTATGATAATGATCATTTGCATTTCTCAAAGTCATTAGGACTGCCTACTTTGTTCAAACCTGATGTTGTCGCTTTTATAAAAGCTCTTAGACAATATTATAGTCAAAAATATGGTATTAAAAATATTAGATTTTTCGATGTTGGAGAATATGGCTCTATTTCTTTTCGCCCACATTATCATATTTTACTTTATAATGTTCCTTTAGATTCTTTAAAATTGAAAGTTTGGTCTAATAATGGAAAATGTAATATAATCTATCGTTCTGAAATTATTGAAAAATTTTGGAAAAAAGGTATTTCAACTGTACAAGAAAATAATGATTATAGTATACGTTATACTAGCGGTTACGTTCAAAAAAAAATGTTGCCATATTATAAAATTTGTGAATTAAAAGAGCTTGGATTTACTCCAGAATATAATAACATGAGTCGTCGACCTGGTATTGGCTTTCAAGAATATGAAAAGTATAAAAATATGAAAATTAATGATATTGATACAGATTTTGTTTTAAAATATGGCAATGATTGTCTTCATTTGAAGTCTATTAAATTTTTTGACAATAAGCTAAAAAATGAACATACAGAAGAATCTTATAAGTATAATAGTGATGTTCATAAAAGAATAACTCCCTATATTGATAAATATAATGAGATTTTATTAAATACTGATAAAGATTTGTGTTCGTACTGGGAAGAAAATGACAGAATCTTCTTTGATAATATTAAGGCTAAAAGAAAATTACCCTCTCTACTAACTAGCGACGTAGTCGCTCCTCTATAATATAAAAGTACCAAATTATGGCTTGACGCACTATGTATAGTATGTGTTCAGGCTATTTTTTTGCGTAAAAAATACTTGAAAAATAAAAAATAAATGAGTATAATTAAATTATATCATTTTCACAATAGCAAATAAAAAAAAGGAGGTGTTCTTAATTTATGAAAGATGTAAAAAAAGATAAGCGTATTTTTACTTCTACTGCAAGTCAGCAGCATATTAAAAATAAGCCTATAATAAAAAGAGGAGGTGTTCGTTTATGACTCGCAGTAATTATGTTATTTTAGATAAGCTTACTGGTGATATTTTAATTAGTCAATTATTTCCAAAGGAAGAAGTAGCAAAAAGAGAAGTAGCTCTCTTATGTAATTCGTCTAACTTCCCATACAAACAATATGTCAATGACTTACAGTTGTGGTTTGTAAATTCAATCGAAGTTGCAACGCTTGATACCATAAATACTGATAAGCATCTTGTTTGTGATTTAAAAGAATTAGTAGGAGTTGATGATGGAAAAGCTTAAGTACAAAACATTTTATGATTGGACTTTGAATAAAGGCAAGTCTTTTGATGGTATGGAGCAAGAGTATAAGTATGATTATGATGAAAATGGCTCAAAAAAACTTGTTCCTTCTGGAAAAAAAAATCTTTATGCGGAAATACAGACTTATAAAGATGATTGCAATATTTATACTATTTTACTAAAGTATAGTCAAGGAGATTTATCTGTACTTGATAAAAATAAAGGAATTTATGCTGATGTTTCTCAATTGCCTGATAATTTACATGATTTTAATGTATCTTTGGAGCGAGTATCTAATGTCTTTGATTCTTTGCCTACTAATGTTAAGTCTATTTATAATAATGATGTTTATAAATTTGTTAATGCAGTAAAAACTGGAAGTATTGATAAGGATTTGGAGGCTCTTAGAAATGATAATATTAGCTTTAAGTCTAACGCTTCTACTTTTAGCATGGATTCTAATGAAACTGTAGATTCTAAAAAGGAGTAAAAAATGCATATTAATGATACTAAGTTGTTTGAGAATATTCCATCAGTTAATATTGAAAGAAGTAAATTGCTTATGAGACACTCTGTTAACACTACGTGTAATACTGGTGAACTTATACCTGTTTATTTCAAAGAGGTATTACCTGGTGATACTTTTAATATGAAAATGAATTTTGTGGCTCGTCTTACTACACTGATTAACCCTATTTTCGATAATATGTTTATTGATTTCTTTTTCTTCTTTGTTCCAAATCGTATTGTTTGGAAACATTGGTGTGAGTTTATGGGTGAAAATAAAGATACTCCGTGGACTCAGCCTACCACTTATACGGTTCCGCAAATTAAAACAGAAAATGGCTTTCCTGAGTGTTCTTTGGCTGATTATTTCGGAATGCCTACTAAAGTTAAGTGTTCTGTATCTGCTTTACCTTTTAGAGCTTATGCTCATATTGTTAATGACTGGTTTTACGATCAGAACTCAATGTCTCCTGCTCATATGTATGACGATGATATTGACAGAAATTTTGAAGATATGCCACCTGGTACTCTGCCTTCTTCATATGTTGTAGGTATAGATTACGGATTCAGTATTTTTACGGCTTGCAAATTTCATGATTATTTTACTAGTTTGTTGCCTGCCCCACAAAAAGGTCCGTCGGTTAATTTGCCACTTGGCAATAATGCTTTTGTCTATGCTGGTGATGATCATGAAACAAGTGGTACCATTCATTTTAAGACAACTTCTGGGAATGCTCTGACTGATGGTCTTCACAATGTTAATATATTAGGTCCTGTAGGTCAATTATTGGCAGAGGAATCTGTTAAATCACCATTAGCTAGCTCTGGTATTACTCCTGTTAATTTATATGCAGATTTAAGTTCTGCGACTGCCACTACTATTAATCAGTTAAGGCTTGCTTTTCAATTACAAAAATTTTATGAACGAGACGCACGATCTGGTACTCGTTATTTTGAGATTTTAAATAGTCATTTTGGTGTTGATAGCCCTGATGCCCGTTTACAACGTACAGAGTATTTAGGAGGATTTAGACAGGATATACAAGTCAATCAAGTAATACAGACAGGTGTTTCTGGTTCTTCTCCTCTTGGCTCTACTGCCGCTTATTCGTTAACTACAAATTATGACCATGAACTGTTTGTTAAATCATTCGTAGAACACGGTATGGTTATAGGACTTGCTACTGTTCGTTACATTCACAGTTATGATCAAGGATTACCTCGATGTTTTTCTCGTAAAGATAAATTTGATTTTTATTGGACTGAGTTTGCTAATATCGGTGAACAAGCTGTTCTTAATAAAGAAATATATACTCAAGGTACTTCTCAAGATGATGAGGTATTAGGTTATCAAGAAGCATGGGCTGATTATCGCTATGAGTCTAACAAAGTTACTGGTGCTTTAAGGACAAATCATTCTCAAAGCCTTTGCTCTTGGGTTTTAACTGATAGGTATTCTAATTTACCGCGACTTGGCACTGATTTTTTACAGGAAGATAAAACTAATGTTGATCGAGTGCTTGCTGTAGAAAGTAGTCAAGCTCCACAAATTCTGTTAAGTTGTTATTATGAAAATATAGCATATAGACCTATGCCTATACATAGTGTTCCTGGTCTTATTGATCATCATTAAGGAGTTATTATGGCTTACGATGTTGAAAGAGATGGACCATCTAATGGAGGAGCCTCAAGTTCTTCTTCTGGTGGATTGACTAGTACTGCTACTATTGGTCCGTCTAGTGATGTTTTATATCATTCTGGCGATTTTTCCGTGTCTGGTTCTTCAAGTTCTCGTAAAAAGAAAGATAAGGATGAAATAACTAATGCTTATAATTATGCGATGTATTTAGATAATTTAGCATACAATACCACTGCTAGAAAGCAAGCTCAAGAATGGGAAGAGTATATGTCTAGTACTGCGATTCAAAGACAAATGGAAGATATGAAAAAAGCTGGCATCAACCCTATTTTGGCTAGTAAGTATGGTGGAGCTAGTTATAATGGAGTTGCTCCAAATTATTCTCAGACTTTTCCAACTTATTCTAACGATTATGGTCTTGCTGCTTATAATAATACTGCACGGCAGCAGCAAATTGTTAAACAAGCTGAAGAGGAAAGAAAAACACTTGAAAAACAGCTTACTAATTCACAATCTCTTGAAAATTTAGCTCATGAACATAAGCTTGAGCAAATTAACTTATCTGATTTTAATAAAGAAATTTTACAAAAAGCTTCATATGAGGCTCAAATGGTTATTGATGAAAATAAAGCTGTTCTTGATAATAAATTATATTCAAATAAATTAAAGTATGATTTAGATTATCAATATTATTTAGTTGATGTCAATAAAGAACTTATGGAGTTTCAAGGTCGTATTAATAAAGAAATTGCTGAAATTTCTGGTCAGTTTAGTATTGCTAATGGTTTAATTGGTAGTACTGCTCGTATTGGTACTGCTTTTGCTGGTTAATAACCCCTTGTGGGTCGGTGCTTGCTCTACTTGTCAATATATGCACGACTGACTTTAAAATATATAAGTCAGTTATAATTTATTAAAAACTTGACATTTTAATAATTTTGTGGTATTATATTTTTGTGAAATTTATAGTGCCGCCACACTTATATATGTTATTGCGGAGTATTCTAGCTATCAGTGGCGGCTGTTAGTAGATACTCCGTTTTTTGTTTATTGATTCTATTTACAAATAAAGGATGGTGATTTTTATTTGTCTTAATCCTATTATTGCTTATTATCGTCCATTTCATAATAAACGTGATAAGTTGCCTATTATAGAAATTATTGGAAATGCTAGAAAATATATTAAAGATTTTGGTCAGGTTGATTTTTTTGGATTATTAAATTATTCTAAACAATATGATAATTCTTTTCATATTAGAGATAGTGTTTCGCTTGGAAAGTATATACTATTGCCTTGTCGGCATTGTAGCGAGTGTGTCAAAAATAAAACTTTTGAATGGTCTGTAAGAAATATTATTGAAAATAAGTACTGTACTGGTTCTGTTTTTATTACTCTAACTTATGATAATGATCATTTGCATTTCTCAAAGTCATTAGGACTGCCTACTTTGTTCAAACCTGATGTTGTCGCTTTTATAAAAGCTCTTAGACAATATTATAGTCAAAAATATGGTATTAAAAATATTAGATTTTTCGATGTTGGAGAATATGGCTCTATTTCTTTTCGCCCACATTATCATATTTTACTTTATAATGTTCCTTTAGATTCTTTAAAATTGAAAGTTTGGTCTAATAATGGAAAATGTAATATAATCTATCGTTCTGAAATTATTGAAAAATTTTGGAAAAAAGGTATTTCAACTGTACAAGAAAATAATGATTATAGTATACGTTATACTAGCGGTTACGTTCAAAAAAAAATGTTGCCATATTATAAAATTTGTGAATTAAAAGAGCTTGGATTTACTCCAGAATATAATAACATGAGTCGTCGACCTGGTATTGGCTTTCAAGAATATGAAAAGTATAAAAATATGAAAATTAATGATATTGATACAGATTTTGTTTTAAAATATGGCAATGATTGTCTTCATTTGAAGTCTATTAAATTTTTTGACAATAAGCTAAAAAATGAACATACAGAAGAATCTTATAAGTATAATAGTGATGTTCATAAAAGAATAACTCCCTATATTGATAAATATAATGAGATTTTATTAAATACTGATAAAGATTTGTGTTCGTACTGGGAAGAAAATGACAGAATCTTCTTTGATAATATTAAGGCTAAAAGAAAATTACCCTCTCTACTAACTAGCGACGTAGTCGCTCCTCTATAATATAAAAGTACCAAATTATGGCTTGACGCACTATGTATAGTATGTGTTCAGGCTATTTTTTTGCGTAAAAAATACTTGAAAAATAAAAAATAAATGAGTATAATTAAATTATATCATTTTCACAATAGCAAATAAAAAAAAGGAGGTGTTCTTAATTTATGAAAGATGTAAAAAAAGATAAGCGTATTTTTACTTCTACTGCAAGTCAGCAGCATATTAAAAATAAGCCTATAATAAAAAGAGGAGGTGTTCGTTTATGACTCGCAGTAATTATGTTATTTTAGATAAGCTTACTGGTGATATTTTAATTAGTCAATTATTTCCAAAGGAAGAAGTAGCAAAAAGAGAAGTAGCTCTCTTATGTAATTCGTCTAACTTCCCATACAAACAATATGTCAATGACTTACAGTTGTGGTTTGTAAATTCAATCGAAGTTGCAACGCTTGATACCATAAATACTGATAAGCATCTTGTTTGTGATTTAAAAGAATTAGTAGGAGTTGATGATGGAAAAGCTTAAGTACAAAACATTTTATGATTGGACTTTGAATAAAGGCAAGTCTTTTGATGGTATGGAGCAAGAGTATAAGTATGATTATGATGAAAATGGCTCAAAAAAACTTGTTCCTTCTGGAAAAAAAAATCTTTATGCGGAAATACAGACTTATAAAGATGATTGCAATATTTATACTATTTTACTAAAGTATAGTCAAGGAGATTTATCTGTACTTGATAAAAATAAAGGAATTTATGCTGATGTTTCTCAATTGCCTGATAATTTACATGATTTTAATGTATCTTTGGAGCGAGTATCTAATGTCTTTGATTCTTTGCCTACTAATGTTAAGTCTATTTATAATAATGATGTTTATAAATTTGTTAATGCAGTAAAAACTGGAAGTATTGATAAGGATTTGGAGGCTCTTAGAAATGATAATATTAGCTTTAAGTCTAACGCTTCTACTTTTAGCATGGATTCTAATGAAACTGTAGATTCTAAAAAGGAGTAAAAAATGCATATTAATGATACTAAGTTGTTTGAGAATATTCCATCAGTTAATATTGAAAGAAGTAAATTGCTTATGAGACACTCTGTTAACACTACGTGTAATACTGGTGAACTTATACCTGTTTATTTCAAAGAGGTATTACCTGGTGATACTTTTAATATGAAAATGAATTTTGTGGCTCGTCTTACTACACTGATTAACCCTATTTTCGATAATATGTTTATTGATTTCTTTTTCTTCTTTGTTCCAAATCGTATTGTTTGGAAACATTGGTGTGAGTTTATGGGTGAAAATAAAGATACTCCGTGGACTCAGCCTACCACTTATACGGTTCCGCAAATTAAAACAGAAAATGGCTTTCCTGAGTGTTCTTTGGCTGATTATTTCGGAATGCCTACTAAAGTTAAGTGTTCTGTATCTGCTTTACCTTTTAGAGCTTATGCTCATATTGTTAATGACTGGTTTTACGATCAGAACTCAATGTCTCCTGCTCATATGTATGACGATGATATTGACAGAAATTTTGAAGATATGCCACCTGGTACTCTGCCTTCTTCATATGTTGTAGGTATAGATTACGGATTCAGTATTTTTACGGCTTGCAAATTTCATGATTATTTTACTAGTTTGTTGCCTGCCCCACAAAAAGGTCCGTCGGTTAATTTGCCACTTGGCAATAATGCTTTTGTCTATGCTGGTGATGATCATGAAACAAGTGGTACCATTCATTTTAAGACAACTTCTGGGAATGCTCTGACTGATGGTCTTCACAATGTTAATATATTAGGTCCTGTAGGTCAATTATTGGCAGAGGAATCTGTTAAATCACCATTAGCTAGCTCTGGTATTACTCCTGTTAATTTATATGCAGATTTAAGTTCTGCGACTGCCACTACTATTAATCAGTTAAGGCTTGCTTTTCAATTACAAAAATTTTATGAACGAGACGCACGATCTGGTACTCGTTATTTTGAGATTTTAAATAGTCATTTTGGTGTTGATAGCCCTGATGCCCGTTTACAACGTACAGAGTATTTAGGAGGATTTAGACAGGATATACAAGTCAATCAAGTAATACAGACAGGTGTTTCTGGTTCTTCTCCTCTTGGCTCTACTGCCGCTTATTCGTTAACTACAAATTATGACCATGAACTGTTTGTTAAATCATTCGTAGAACACGGTATGGTTATAGGACTTGCTACTGTTCGTTACATTCACAGTTATGATCAAGGATTACCTCGATGTTTTTCTCGTAAAGATAAATTTGATTTTTATTGGACTGAGTTTGCTAATATCGGTGAACAAGCTGTTCTTAATAAAGAAATATATACTCAAGGTACTTCTCAAGATGATGAGGTATTAGGTTATCAAGAAGCATGGGCTGATTATCGCTATGAGTCTAACAAAGTTACTGGTGCTTTAAGGACAAATCATTCTCAAAGCCTTTGCTCTTGGGTTTTAACTGATAGGTATTCTAATTTACCGCGACTTGGCACTGATTTTTTACAGGAAGATAAAACTAATGTTGATCGAGTGCTTGCTGTAGAAAGTAGTCAAGCTCCACAAATTCTGTTAAGTTGTTATTATGAAAATATAGCATATAGACCTATGCCTATACATAGTGTTCCTGGTCTTATTGATCATCATTAAGGAGTTATTATGGCTTACGATGTTGAAAGAGATGGACCATCTAATGGAGGAGCCTCAAGTTCTTCTTCTGGTGGATTGACTAGTACTGCTACTATTGGTCCGTCTAGTGATGTTTTATATCATTCTGGCGATTTTTCCGTGTCTGGTTCTTCAAGTTCTCGTAAAAAGAAAGATAAGGATGAAATAACTAATGCTTATAATTATGCGATGTATTTAGATAATTTAGCATACAATACCACTGCTAGAAAGCAAGCTCAAGAATGGGAAGAGTATATGTCTAGTACTGCGATTCAAAGACAAATGGAAGATATGAAAAAAGCTGGCATCAACCCTATTTTGGCTAGTAAGTATGGTGGAGCTAGTTATAATGGAGTTGCTCCAAATTATTCTCAGACTTTTCCAACTTATTCTAACGATTATGGTCTTGCTGCTTATAATAATACTGCACGGCAGCAGCAAATTGTTAAACAAGCTGAAGAGGAAAGAAAAACACTTGAAAAACAGCTTACTAATTCACAATCTCTTGAAAATTTAGCTCATGAACATAAGCTTGAGCAAATTAACTTATCTGATTTTAATAAAGAAATTTTACAAAAAGCTTCATATGAGGCTCAAATGGTTATTGATGAAAATAAAGCTGTTCTTGATAATAAATTATATTCAAATAAATTAAAGTATGATTTAGATTATCAATATTATTTAGTTGATGTCAATAAAGAACTTATGGAGTTTCAAGGTCGTATTAATAAAGAAATTGCTGAAATTTCTGGTCAGTTTAGTATTGCTAATGGTTTAATTGGTAGTACTGCTCGTATTGGTACTGCTTTTGCTGGTTAATAACCCCTTGTGGGTCGGTGCTTGCTCTACTTGTCAATATATGCACGACTGACTTTAAAATATATAAGTCAGTTATAATTTATTAAAAACTTGACATTTTAATAATTTTGTGGTATTATATTTTTGTGAAATTTATAGTGCCGCCACACTTATATATGTTATTGCGGAGTATTCTAGCTATCAGTGGCGGCTGTTAGTAGATACTCCGTTTTTTGTTTATTGATTCTATTTACAAATAAAGGATGGTGATTTTTATTTGTCTTAATCCTATTATTGCTTATTATCGTCCATTTCATAATAAACGTGATAAGTTGCCTATTATAGAAATTATTGGAAATGCTAGAAAATATATTAAAGATTTTGGTCAGGTTGATTTTTTTGGATTATTAAATTATTCTAAACAATATGATAATTCTTTTCATATTAGAGATAGTGTTTCGCTTGGAAAGTATATACTATTGCCTTGTCGGCATTGTAGCGAGTGTGTCAAAAATAAAACTTTTGAATGGTCTGTAAGAAATATTATTGAAAATAAGTACTGTACTGGTTCTGTTTTTATTACTCTAACTTATGATAATGATCATTTGCATTTCTCAAAGTCATTAGGACTGCCTACTTTGTTCAAACCTGATGTTGTCGCTTTTATAAAAGCTCTTAGACAATATTATAGTCAAAAATATGGTATTAAAAATATTAGATTTTTCGATGTTGGAGAATATGGCTCTATTTCTTTTCGCCCACATTATCATATTTTACTTTATAATGTTCCTTTAGATTCTTTAAAATTGAAAGTTTGGTCTAATAATGGAAAATGTAATATAATCTATCGTTCTGAAATTATTGAAAAATTTTGGAAAAAAGGTATTTCAACTGTACAAGAAAATAATGATTATAGTATACGTTATACTAGCGGTTACGTTCAAAAAAAAATGTTGCCATATTATAAAATTTGTGAATTAAAAGAGCTTGGATTTACTCCAGAATATAATAACATGAGTCGTCGACCTGGTATTGGCTTTCAAGAATATGAAAAGTATAAAAATATGAAAATTAATGATATTGATACAGATTTTGTTTTAAAATATGGCAATGATTGTCTTCATTTGAAGTCTATTAAATTTTTTGACAATAAGCTAAAAAATGAACATACAGAAGAATCTTATAAGTATAATAGTGATGTTCATAAAAGAATAACTCCCTATATTGATAAATATAATGAGATTTTATTAAATACTGATAAAGATTTGTGTTCGTACTGGGAAGAAAATGACAGAATCTTCTTTGATAATATTAAGGCTAAAAGAAAATTACCCTCTCTACTAACTAGCGACGTAGTCGCTCCTCTATAATATAAAAGTACCAAATTATGGCTTGACGCACTATGTATAGTATGTGTTCAGGCTATTTTTTTGCGTAAAAAATACTTGAAAAATAAAAAATAAATGAGTATAATTAAATTATATCATTTTCACAATAGCAAATAAAAAAAAGGAGGTGTTCTTAATTTATGAAAGATGTAAAAAAAGATAAGCGTATTTTTACTTCTACTGCAAGTCAGCAGCATATTAAAAATAAGCCTATAATAAAAAGAGGAGGTGTTCGTTTATGACTCGCAGTAATTATGTTATTTTAGATAAGCTTACTGGTGATATTTTAATTAGTCAATTATTTCCAAAGGAAGAAGTAGCAAAAAGAGAAGTAGCTCTCTTATGTAATTCGTCTAACTTCCCATACAAACAATATGTCAATGACTTACAGTTGTGGTTTGTAAATTCAATCGAAGTTGCAACGCTTGATACCATAAATACTGATAAGCATCTTGTTTGTGATTTAAAAGAATTAGTAGGAGTTGATGATGGAAAAGCTTAAGTACAAAACATTTTATGATTGGACTTTGAATAAAGGCAAGTCTTTTGATGGTATGGAGCAAGAGTATAAGTATGATTATGATGAAAATGGCTCAAAAAAACTTGTTCCTTCTGGAAAAAAAAATCTTTATGCGGAAATACAGACTTATAAAGATGATTGCAATATTTATACTATTTTACTAAAGTATAGTCAAGGAGATTTATCTGTACTTGATAAAAATAAAGGAATTTATGCTGATGTTTCTCAATTGCCTGATAATTTACATGATTTTAATGTATCTTTGGAGCGAGTATCTAATGTCTTTGATTCTTTGCCTACTAATGTTAAGTCTATTTATAATAATGATGTTTATAAATTTGTTAATGCAGTAAAAACTGGAAGTATTGATAAGGATTTGGAGGCTCTTAGAAATGATAATATTAGCTTTAAGTCTAACGCTTCTACTTTTAGCATGGATTCTAATGAAACTGTAGATTCTAAAAAGGAGTAAAAAATGCATATTAATGATACTAAGTTGTTTGAGAATATTCCATCAGTTAATATTGAAAGAAGTAAATTGCTTATGAGACACTCTGTTAACACTACGTGTAATACTGGTGAACTTATACCTGTTTATTTCAAAGAGGTATTACCTGGTGATACTTTTAATATGAAAATGAATTTTGTGGCTCGTCTTACTACACTGATTAACCCTATTTTCGATAATATGTTTATTGATTTCTTTTTCTTCTTTGTAGTACTCTGCGTTGATACCACTGCTTGGTGTGAGTTTATGGGTGAAAATAAAGATACTCCGTGGACTCAGCCTACCACTTATACGGTTCCGCAAATTAAAACAGAAAATGGCTTTCCTGAGTGTTCTTTGGCTGATTATTTCGGAATGCCTACTAAAGTTAAGTGTTCTGTATCTGCTTTACCTTTTAGAGCTTATGCTCATATTGTTAATGACTGGTTTTACGATCAGAACTCAATGTCTCCTGCTCATATGTATGACGATGATATTGACAGAAATTTTGAAGATATGCCACCTGGTACTCTGCCTTCTTCATATGTTGTAGGTATAGATTACGGATTCAGTATTTTTACGGCTTGCAAATTTCATGATTATTTTACTAGTTTGTTGCCTGCCCCACAAAAAGGTCCGTCGGTTAATTTGCCACTTGGCAATAATGCTTTTGTCTATGCTGGTGATGATCATGAAACAAGTGGTACCATTCATTTTAAGACAACTTCTGGGAATGCTCTGACTGATGGTCTTCACAATGTTAATATATTAGGTCCTGTAGGTCAATTATTGGCAGAGGAATCTGTTAAATCACCATTAGCTAGCTCTGGTATTACTCCTGTTAATTTATATGCAGATTTAAGTTCTGCGACTGCCACTACTATTAATCAGTTAAGGCTTGCTTTTCAATTACAAAAATTTTATGAACGAGACGCACGATCTGGTACTCGTTATTTTGAGATTTTAAATAGTCATTTTGGTGTTGATAGCCCTGATGCCCGTTTACAACGTACAGAGTATTTAGGAGGATTTAGACAGGATATACAAGTCAATCAAGTAATACAGACAGGTGTTTCTGGTTCTTCTCCTCTTGGCTCTACTGCCGCTTATTCGTTAACTACAAATTATGACCATGAACTGTTTGTTAAATCATTCGTAGAACACGGTATGGTTATAGGACTTGCTACTGTTCGTTACATTCACAGTTATGATCAAGGATTACCTCGATGTTTTTCTCGTAAAGATAAATTTGATTTTTATTGGACTGAGTTTGCTAATATCGGTGAACAAGCTGTTCTTAATAAAGAAATATATACTCAAGGTACTTCTCAAGATGATGAGGTATTAGGTTATCAAGAAGCATGGGCTGATTATCGCTATGAGTCTAACAAAGTTACTGGTGCTTTAAGGACAAATCATTCTCAAAGCCTTTGCTCTTGGGTTTTAACTGATAGGTATTCTAATTTACCGCGACTTGGCACTGATTTTTTACAGGAAGATAAAACTAATGTTGATCGAGTGCTTGCTGTAGAAAGTAGTCAAGCTCCACAAATTCTGTTAAGTTGTTATTATGAAAATATAGCATATAGACCTATGCCTATACATAGTGTTCCTGGTCTTATTGATCATCATTAAGGAGTTATTATGGCTTACGATGTTGAAAGAGATGGACCATCTAATGGAGGAGCCTCAAGTTCTTCTTCTGGTGGATTGACTAGTACTGCTACTATTGGTCCGTCTAGTGATGTTTTATATCATTCTGGCGATTTTTCCGTGTCTGGTTCTTCAAGTTCTCGTAAAAAGAAAGATAAGGATGAAATAACTAATGCTTATAATTATGCGATGTATTTAGATAATTTAGCATACAATACCACTGCTAGAAAGCAAGCTCAAGAATGGGAAGAGTATATGTCTAGTACTGCGATTCAAAGACAAATGGAAGATATGAAAAAAGCTGGCATCAACCCTATTTTGGCTAGTAAGTATGGTGGAGCTAGTTATAATGGAGTTGCTCCAAATTATTCTCAGACTTTTCCAACTTATTCTAACGATTATGGTCTTGCTGCTTATAATAATACTGCACGGCAGCAGCAAATTGTTAAACAAGCTGAAGAGGAAAGAAAAACACTTGAAAAACAGCTTACTAATTCACAATCTCTTGAAAATTTAGCTCATGAACATAAGCTTGAGCAAATTAACTTATCTGATTTTAATAAAGAAATTTTACAAAAAGCTTCATATGAGGCTCAAATGGTTATTGATGAAAATAAAGCTGTTCTTGATAATAAATTATATTCAAATAAATTAAAGTATGATTTAGATTATCAATATTATTTAGTTGATGTCAATAAAGAACTTATGGAGTTTCAAGGTCGTATTAATAAAGAAATTGCTGAAATTTCTGGTCAGTTTAGTATTGCTAATGGTTTAATTGGTAGTACTGCTCGTATTGGTACTGCTTTTGCTGGTTAATAACCCCTTGTGGGTCGGTGCTTGCTCTACTTGTCAATATATGCACGACTGACTTTAAAATATATAAGTCAGTTATAATTTATTAAAAACTTGACATTTTAATAATTTTGTGGTATTATATTTTTGTGAAATTTATAGTGCCGCCACACTTATATATGTTATTGCGGAGTATTCTAGCTATCAGTGGCGGCTGTTAGTAGATACTCCGTTTTTTGTTTATTGATTCTATTTACAAATAAAGGATGGTGATTTTTATTTGTCTTAATCCTATTATTGCTTATTATCGTCCATTTCATAATAAACGTGATAAGTTGCCTATTATAGAAATTATTGGAAATGCTAGAAAATATATTAAAGATTTTGGTCAGGTTGATTTTTTTGGATTATTAAATTATTCTAAACAATATGATAATTCTTTTCATATTAGAGATAGTGTTTCGCTTGGAAAGTATATACTATTGCCTTGTCGGCATTGTAGCGAGTGTGTCAAAAATAAAACTTTTGAATGGTCTGTAAGAAATATTATTGAAAATAAGTACTGTACTGGTTCTGTTTTTATTACTCTAACTTATGATAATGATCATTTGCATTTCTCAAAGTCATTAGGACTGCCTACTTTGTTCAAACCTGATGTTGTCGCTTTTATAAAAGCTCTTAGACAATATTATAGTCAAAAATATGGTATTAAAAATATTAGATTTTTCGATGTTGGAGAATATGGCTCTATTTCTTTTCGCCCACATTATCATATTTTACTTTATAATGTTCCTTTAGATTCTTTAAAATTGAAAGTTTGGTCTAATAATGGAAAATGTAATATAATCTATCGTTCTGAAATTATTGAAAAATTTTGGAAAAAAGGTATTTCAACTGTACAAGAAAATAATGATTATAGTATACGTTATACTAGCGGTTACGTTCAAAAAAAAATGTTGCCATATTATAAAATTTGTGAATTAAAAGAGCTTGGATTTACTCCAGAATATAATAACATGAGTCGTCGACCTGGTATTGGCTTTCAAGAATATGAAAAGTATAAAAATATGAAAATTAATGATATTGATACAGATTTTGTTTTAAAATATGGCAATGATTGTCTTCATTTGAAGTCTATTAAATTTTTTGACAATAAGCTAAAAAATGAACATACAGAAGAATCTTATAAGTATAATAGTGATGTTCATAAAAGAATAACTCCCTATATTGATAAATATGCTGCTGACTTGCAGTAGAAGTAAAAATACGCTTATCTTTTTTTACATCTTTCATAAATTAAGAACACCTCCTTTTTTTTATTTGCTATTGTGAAAATGATATAATTTAATTATACTCATTTATTTTTTATTTTTCAAGTATTTTTTACGCAAAAAA
>CATQJL010000290.1:0-28240 GCA_958299035.1 Cylicocyclus nassatus | reverse complement strand
AAAGCAGTGGTATCAACGCAGAGTACTTTTGATACTATTTTAGGATCTAAGCCAGTATTCTCATTCATCATTAATGCCTTTGTAAATAATTTAGAGTCCTTAAATGCTGCACTACATCTGCATTTGTATTTACAATATAAACAATGATTCCCCACAATACCTTTCTTAAATAATTTAGATGTCTCTAAGTTATTATTAAATTCATCAATGATTTCTTTTATATTAGATTTTAAGTTTCTTAATTCACCTATATCTACCGTGCAACTTGATATGTTTGGTTCTCCAGATTCATTAAATGCTGTTGGTTGATATATTGTATTGCATATCTTTATATCGGGATACCATAAATGATAATGATCTAATATTAATATGTCATATAACATTAATTGTAAATTATTTTTTACTTCTACATATATTTGCCCAAATTTAAAATCTACTACATTTATAATATTATTACTATCAATATAATTTAAATCTATTGTTCCAAAATATTGATTGTTATCATAACATCTTTCAGAATGCACTTTATCCATATTTTCTGTTATATTAATTACATTATCTATTAGCCATGGTGTTATTTCTTTTAAGATTATCTCTTTATCTCTATCTTTAATATTTTCTTTGCCTTCTAAATAGAATTCAATTGCTTTATATATTTGTTCAACATCAAATATATTATTAGATTTTTGAATTTCTATTAACTTATTTATAATCTCACTTACTATCTGGTGCATTAATGTCCCATGCCCTGCAGCTTCCCCGGCTGGCTTCGCTAGCTCATATTCATGTTTTTTCTTAAGCTTTAACATATATGGACAATTTTACCCATATATGCCCTTCACTGGGCGCAAAAAAACAGTGTTTACTCATATTATTTACCTCTCTGTGATTTTTTTATTTCTTCTTTAAGTTTTTCATATTTTTCGTCTAATTTTTTAAATCTTTCTTCTAATATATCTAATTCATAATATATTTCACGCCCTAAATCATCAACATTTCTTGTATTCATTATTAATCCTCCTTTTTATCTTCTAATTAGATTTTTCTATAAGATATTCAAGTCTTTGCATATAAGGGTAATTTGCCCATACATAAAACATTTCAAAGCCTAAATTATCAACGGTTAATTCATAATATATTTCACGCCCTAAATCATCAACATTTCTTGTATTCATTATTAATCCTCCTTTTTATCTTCTAATTTAAATTTTTCTATTTGTTCTTTTACATATGGTAAAATATATTTTGTAAAAAAATTAATATCCTCATTTGTTATAATTCTTAAGCCTTTAGCGGAAGCTTGATTTATATGATTCTTTGGGTTTTTATAAAATAACTTTAATATAATATCATCAGCCATAGAATCTACTCTTATTTTATATTTTAAATCTTTTACTAAATTTTTTACCATTTCTATTTCTTCTCTTACATAACCTTGTATTTTATCCATATTAATTTCCCTTCTTTTTCTTTACATATCTCTTGATTTTAGGCATAAAGAATTTTTCATCCCTTGTTTCTTCTAGATAATTTATTAAGTCATCTTTATCTATTTTTTCATCTTCAGCCCAACATTCTTTGATATCTTCTATTATAGAATTATATGTATCTTGTTCTACTTTCTCTGTTACTTCTTGTTTTATTCTTTTTCTATTTTCTTGTTCTATTTTTTCTTTTTTACCCCAATTCTTATATCCAAAACAATTCATACAAAAGCAAAATAAATCAAATATACCTCTGCCATAATATCCTAGAAAAAATACATCTAACCAAAACCAACCTGCCTCCATTACATTAAATACTATATATCCATTTCTATTTTTACGAGCCAACATAAAACTAGCATATAAACTACCAAACATTAATATCCAACACATTATTTCATTTCTATACATTGTTAACCCTCCCTAATTACAACATTTTCATCATCAGAATTTCCCATAGGAACATCGTCATCAGGCATATTAGGAATCCAACCTATTAAATCTTTACATTTAGACTTAATATATTTTAATTCTTTTTTGTAATAGTTAATTATCACATGATTTGTATGTATTTTATCTTTTAACTTTTGTATTAAATCTAAATCTTCTTTTTTATTACTTTTTTTAAGTTCCTTTATTTTCTTTGTTAAATCATTATTTTCTTTATTACATTCATCAAATTTTTGTTGATAATTCAATCTTTTTTTATCTGCTTCTACAAATTTAATAACAGCTTCAGCCCCATTGCCTTTGTTCCCACCTGCTCTAAATTTTTTTACTATTTCATCAACATTTTCTCTAAGATATTTCGGTTCGCATTTAAATCCATTATTAAGTGTTGGTGATTCTGGTTCTTTTATTTCTAAATAAAATTTATATAATTCCTCAGCATATTCTTTATCTACTGTCATCATATCTTTTATAATTTCTAACTGTTCTTCATCAATTTTAATCATTCTTTTCTTTCTAGCTATATCTTCTTTATCTGATTGTTTTATATATTCATGTAATTCTCTTATTGCTTCTATTTGTTTTTTATCCATACTTGTTCCTCCCCTTATATATTACCAATTTGTATAAACATCTATTACTCTATCTATTGGGCACCTATCATATACCTTCGCTCTTCCTAATGATATGTTTAATATAGTGCCTTTATTAAAGTGCTTTGTTGCTACTACTATAAATCCATCTTTATCTCTTACTAATCCATCAGGTGTTACATGCCTGCCTGGTATCTTTAATCCACCACCTCTTAATACTCTTTGTGAATACCATTTCTCTATAAATCCATTATAATAACATACACCCCTTGATTTTGTTAATCTATTTGTATTTAATGATTGCTTTAATGGTTGTTTATTTTCCTTTTTTACCTCCCTTCTGCGGGAGGGGACGACATCTACATCTAATGATTCTTCCTTTGTTTGCTGTGCTCTGTCTATATCTTTTTCTCTTTCTATTCTTTCTAATCTGTTAATATCTGCTAAACTTCCTAATACAACAATTGCTAATATTGCTATTGTAAATTTCTTTATTAGTTGATTTTTTCTTTGTTTTATTGTCATAATTATTCCTCCTTGTTTTTAAATTTTATATAAATATTATATTATATATTTTTTTAAATGCAAGTATTTTTTAATATGCTATATTTATAATATATATCATATGTTTTTAAATGTCAAGTAGTTTTTATATAAACAATATATTATATATTTTTTTAAAAGTCAAGTAATTTTTTTTATTTATATGAAATTAATTTTACATCCTTATCTGCTGGTTCTATCCAACATCTACAACTAGGATGCATAGGAGGTGCGTTAACGCCCATTTGAAGAGAGTTTATAGGAAATTGTTTCCCAACTAATGATCTACAGATTTCACAACAATCAACCATACCTTGATAAGTATAATATCCTGTTTTGATTTTTGATTTAGCCTCAGCTACTTTAAGCTTTGTATTTATAGTTACATATAATGTTTTAGCTTTACTTTTTTCTATTAAATAAATAGCTGAAATTGCTCCAAGAACTGTTTTGACTGATTTATTTTTTAAGATATTATCATTTACTTCTTTAACTATTTTTCTGCTTGATACTCTAAAATCATTGTTTACATATGTATCAATATCTGTTTTAATAATTTTTTCTATGGATTTATTTTTATCTAAATCTTTAACAGCTTTATTTCTCATTTTACTTGCAAATATTGTTTTCCCTATTAATATAGAAGCAACTAAATAGCCCATTCTATTTGGTTTGTTTATTATATTAAAATTAGGGTCATTCTTTAAAAGATTTATTACATATTGATTTTTCTTTAATTTTTCTAAATATTTCTTTAATTTTTTTCTTTCTTGAGATGTTAGTGTTGCATATAAATCGTTATAATTTATATGCCCATTAACACCATATATTGCAAAGAAATTTGATATTTTTTCTTGTAATAATTCTTCTTCATTTTTTAATATATTTAACATTAAAATAACCTCGTTGAAATTACTTTAACACTTCTATTATTTTTTAATTCTCTAAGCCCACAAGCTAAACTATCAAAGGCATCATCATGTGCTACAGTATATGAAGGTGTCCAGCTTTGTACTTGTTTAAGATAATCTTTATCTATATGACGTTTATCAAAATATATTCTATCCCAGTAATGTTCTATAAATCTTGCTTTATTTTTCTTAGAATCACGTTCTGTATATAATTCTAATCTAATCTTTATTCCATAAATTTTATATATATCATCAACTATCATTTCTAACAAATTACCTAAAGCATTATTCTTACCTTCGGCATATAATACTCTAACTTCAGATTCTTGATATAATTTAGCAAGTTTATCTTTAAAATTAGAATCATTAATAGAAGCAAATAATTTGCCACATACATATATATTATCATCTGGTGCTTCTTTAATAAGAGTTAAAGCAGTATAATCTCCACCTTTATTTTTTAAAGATATATCTATGTGCATTAATCCACCATGAAAATCTTCATAATCAAGATCCCTAACATATTTTACTCCATTAAATGGGAAATCAACACTTCTAGAATGTTTTAATTCATAGTTTACGCTAAATTCAGTTTCTGTAAGGCCTTTTTTTAATTCATAAATATCTTGAATTGATAATAAACCCGTATGATAACAATCCCATTTATACCATGTTCTTTTTGGATCCCCTTCTTTTAACATTTCTTTAGCTATAGCATCTTCAGGGTGCCATGGTGTGCCAATATTAATTATCCTTGAATTTCTTTTGCTGGCTTCATTTTTATTTCTAATATTATATGCTAATTCTCTAACAGCTCTAACTGTACGTATTCTTTTTGATTCTTTATCTCTATCAAATTCATTTACTATATCATCTGTTACTATAACATCAAAATGCAAACCAACTACTGAAGTTAATATACCTATTGCTGTAATATGATAACGATTATTAGCTCTTGGGAGATTTGTTTCAAGTCCATTTTTATGTGCTTGAATTTTAAAATCATCTATTCCATGTTTTATTTTTACAAGCCTTTTTATTACTTCACTTCTACCCATATTTTCAATATTATCCATAGCCATACGCGCAAAATCATTTTTATTATGTAAATATAAATAAGTTAATTTAGGATGATCGATTACTTCAAATAACAAAAAAAATCTTAATACAGTTGATTTATAACTACCTCTATGAGCTAATATTGTTAGCATATCTTGCCCATATCTACACATTAATAACCATTGATTATGTATAGCATTAAATTTCGTATATAATTCAGGGTCACATTGTTTTGCTACTTGTATTGGTTCTTTGTCATATACTTCTAAAAACTTTTCTTCACTACAAGTTAATAAATCAACATCATTAAATCTTAATCTTAATTTTTGTTGAGTTTTTTCATCTACAGGAATTCTTTCTTCTGTTTCTTCATTTACCTTTTCATCTATTACTTGCGCTTTTAATTCCATTAATGTTTTTCCTCTAAATTACCATTTTCATCATAATGATTTTCATTTTTTTTATTATTGATATTATTAGCAACATTATTATTCTTTATATTACTAATTCCTTCAAATGTTTCCCTGATATCTCTATCTGCCATTTCTTTTTCTTCTTTCATTTTTGCTTCAGCCATTCCTTCTGGATCATCATCTATATTCAATACTGTATATACAGCTTTTCTTGGTAAATATGGCCCTATTTTACTTATAACATCAGCATTTTCTACTAAGTTATTTGGTAAATTATTTTTTATTTCTATTGTTAAATTATCTACATTAAAATCTTTTAATTTTTCATCTTTTTTAATTCTACGATGTGAAAAATATATATCAAAAATATCTTTAATAATAGTCTTTAATTTAGTTGTTTTTTGTTTTACAGTACCATTCATTCTTATTAATCTATATTTAGTACCTATACCACTTTTATCACCAAAATTAGTATCACTCAAGTTTATAAGGTTAGCTGTATCATAAATTAAATCTTTTATATCATTTATGTATAAACGCTTTGTTGTATATGTATCTGGTTTCGTTAAAAATGAAGCTGCTGAATCAGCTTTACTTAAATTTATTATTTTTTCTCTTCTAAAGTTATAAACTTGATCGTCAGGCATATCTTCGCCAGAAAAAACTAAATAAGAATCTGAAAAATAAGAATAATCACTTGCACTTTCAGATAATTTTTTATCTAATCCTGTCATTAAAGATATACATGGTTCAAATATAGATTGTAAAAGATCGTTCTCTTTTAACTCTAATACTCCAAGATTTTTAAAATTATTATTTATAATAAATTTATAATCTTGTGAGCCAACAACATTTTCATATTTATTATTTTGAGTATAAATATAATTTATAGGGACAGTTTCTACTGTATCGCCTTTTATTATTCTAGTATATCCTCTATATATTGCTAATATATTTTCTTCCCCTACAACATCATCTTTAACTAATAATAAATGTTTAGGATTTGTAACAATAAAATTTGGGATATTATTTTTCGCATCCCAATAAAAAAGAACATAAGCTTTCCCATAAACACTGCTTTGTGCGCATAATTTTTTTATTTTGTCAATAAATTTAATTTTTTCCATATAATTTTTTATATGGTCATTAATATATTTATTATCATTGTATGAAACAGAAATACCGCCCATTAAATAACCATTTAAATCATTTACTAATGTATTGGCAAAATTAACCCCTATTCTTTCATCTATATGATCGTTTGATAGAGGAACATTATAAATAGGTAAATTCCCAAAATAGAAATCATATAATATTTCATAACGTATTTGTTCTGCTTCAAAATGTTTTATAAATTTTTCAAACGCAATTTTACTATCTATAATATCTTTAGTAAAAAAATGTTCTACATTATTATTATTTAATATATTAATTATTCGTATAACTTCTCTACTAAATTCATTTATCTGTTTATGAGTTTTTTTAGTTTTATATTTTTTTATGTCTTTATTTTTAGATATATCTGCTGCTGCCATAATAGCCTCCTTATTAAAATTACATCATATTTTAATCATATACGCATTTCTGAGCCTTTGGTGGTATATTTTATCCTTAAACATCTTAAAACGTTAAATATGGCCATTCTGTAGCCTAGGTTGTTTTTTCAAATATAATATCGTCTGCTCTTTTACCGTTTTCTATCTTTATATTCTTATTTATTACTCTTTCTCTTGTTATTCTACCATAATTATCTGTAGTTTCTACTATATCTCCTACACCTATTCCTTCTATATTTATTTCATTTGTATCTATTCTACATAATCCATTATTAACTAAGTTCTTTGTATTATTTGAATAAAAATAGTTACCATCATTATTATTTAATGCTTTCTTTATTTCTTTTGCAACTTTAATATATTCTTTTTTCATATTATCTTTTAATTTATTAATAGCATTCTTTTCTGGTTCTTCTTGTTTCTCTCTAAATTTTCTAAGCCTTTCAGCTTCTCTTTGTCGATATTGTGAATATGACTCCTCTTTCTTCTTTATAGCGTTAGGCGCTCTGTGTTTTGAACCTGTTTTATTATATTTCAATGGTCTAAAATCTTTATATAACCTTGGCTTATATTCCTTTACTGTTACTGTATCTGTTATCACCTTTGTTATTAATAATGTTTGATATTTTTCTCTAATATTTTCAAACTCTTCTTCAGATACTTCTTTACCATCAAAGTAATAAAATATATCCTCATACATAAATTTATTATCTTCTTCTTTTTCATATTGTAAATATCCAATTATCCCTATTTTATATGGATTTAATTCATTCCTTATTACTCTTAAATTATACCTTTTATATAAATTACTTTTTCTTATAATACATAATATTTTGTTAAACTTATATACAAATGTAATTGATAAATTTTTTTCTATTAATCGTTCTTTTATTATTGTAAATAAAGATTTAACTTCACCATCTTTTATTATATCTCCATTTATTAATATACTACCTACTGCTAATTTACTATATTCATTTTCAACTACTTCAATTGCTAAGTCATTTATAAAATTTTCAAATATAATATTCAAAGCATCTCCTATTGTTGTTGAGCTAGATATATTATCAATCATATAATAATTATTTAATATATCATATAATGACCTACATATAAATTCTCTTTCTTTATTTTTACTATCAGATTTAATCTGAGATATTATCCCGCCTATATCTGAATCTGGTACATATATTAAATCATTTAATCTTATAGCTTCATTTATTGATTTAAATATTAATAAACCATTATTATAATTAAATGAACTATATTTTATGCTAAATTTACTTAATGATTCTCCGTGTATTGTTTCGCATATTAATAACATATTATACTATTACCCTATTACTATACATGTATACTCTAAACCAATTTAATTTACAATTGACTGCTTTTATCTCATTTATACCTGTTCTTAAATATATTTCATAATTTATATTTTTTATATAATCATAATCCTCTGGATTTATTGATTGATTATATTGGTCTATTTCATAATAATTATCCATATTTAATTCGCCTTCAAATATTAGTCTACTATTCACATATATTCTTGCATTTGATTTATCGTTCCCTATCCCTGTAATACTATATTTATAATAATATAAATATGGCAATTTAAGTTCAAACTTTAATGACTCATTTTGTTCTATATACTTGGTTGACATTGGTAGATAATTATACTCGTTATTTAACATACCAAAAAATGGTGTATTTATAATTTCTTTTGTTGGGCCTTTTGGTTCTTCAGGCTTTTCTTTTCTAGGGTCTATTGGTTTTTTCTCATCTTCATCAAAAAAATGTTCTGGTATTTTAGTAAAAAAAACTAAGTATGTTCTGTCGTCTCCATTCAGCCTAAGCCCAGGTTCATGGGGGTCTCTGCGGGATTCGGGCAGCCAAACTCTATAATGGCCTAATTCGTTTATATTCCCATTTTTATAATATCTACGAAGGATTATAATATCATTGGCACCTAAATTTAAATCACTTAAAGCATAACTATCATCGAGATTTGGGAAAACAGTTGCAAATACTTTGCCTACTAAATTATAGTTTTTAAAAGGCCCTTTAAAAACACTGAAATTGTAATCGTTAATTTTGACCTCAAAAAATACATAATAATTATCCCACAAAAAAGGAGTTTTTTCATATGGGACACCCCTCCATCTATATACATTACGAGAGATATATTTCTCTTTATTTTTTTGATAAAAATTAGAATTTAAAAAATCTGAGTCTAATACATATAATCCTTTTTTTGACCATTCTGTTTCTTCCATCTGTTGATATCCTGCATCCCCTGCTTCTTTATGCTTAAATATTTCATCTCTTTCTGCCTGAAATACAAAGAAATCTTCCCAGTCTGTTGCATTATTTCTTATCCAATATATTCTTTTAAAATAATGTGCATTTGGGAGTTCACTTTGTGGTTTAATAAAATATATATATAAATCCTTTTTCGCATCTATACCTCTAGTTGATAATATTGATTTTTCATAATCTATAATATAATTATCACATCCAGGTTTTATAGGTTTTTTTTCATCATTGGTAAATGAATTTAATTCTTTGCCTTCAATCTCATCTATTTGATTATAGAGTTCATTATCATAATAAAAATATTTTGTATATACATATGGAGTAAATTTTAGCTCTTTTGAAACAAATGGTATTACAACTTCTTCCCCTTCTTTTATATTTCCTTCATGCGGCCATTCCCAGCCATCTTCATCTTTAAATACTGCTTTATATGCATAAGAACTTTCACCTCTAACTTTTTTTGTATTTTCTATCTCTTCTATTTTATCTATTATTTTTTGGGTATGTTTTTTATCAGTTTTATAATATTTACCACTATCTGTTGATTTTATTACAAATACTTGTACTATATCTTCATCAACCTTCTCCCTTTTATGTCTAAATGTAAATCTAACATTTACTGAACTATATAATTGATAATATACATTTAACTTTTTATCATCTGTATTACTGCTTATTTTATCTTTTGTACCAGGGTATGTTGGCTCCTGCAGATAAAATGAATATCCCCATTTTTCACTTACAGCATCAAAATTACTAATTATCGATTTTATTTCTTTATCGGCATCTTCCAAAATATTATAATCAACTGGATAATTTTCTATTAATCTCATAATTTTTACTTCTTTACCATCAATTATAGGACGTTTATACGTACCATCCTCTTGTTCAAAATTAAGGATTATTTCATATGAATTTAAAGTTGGAACCTTATCATAATATATTTTTAATGTATACCCATCTTCAGTAACTCCTTTTGCTTCTATAGTTGATTTAGCTTTATTATATTTATATTTAAATAATTTATCTTCTGTTTCCTTATTATCAAATTCATCTATATCTTCTTGTGTTACTTTTATATCTGCTACTGTGTCAGGATTATACCCGTCAGTCCAAGTTTTAAGCACATTCCCATCACTATCAACCCATTCTATAATATAATCAATTCCATCTAATATATCTATTCTTTCTTTATAATTTAAAGGCCATCCATATGTTGTATTTCTGGGTTCATAAAATTCATCCTTTCTTCTATTATATTCTTCTTCTGTTATTATATTATCTTCTCCATCGTATTGATGTTGTGCTATTACCAACTTTATAGCATTTTTTATTTCTTCTTCTGTAAAATATTTTTTTAATAAATCTTCTGATATTATCGCTAAATCAAATGTTTCTACACTTTTAGGTATCATTTTACAAGTTGGGTTCTCAAGCCTTCCATCAGAATAGAAAAACCATTGTTTTGTATCCTTATAGGTTCTATATTTATTAGCAACAGGTATATCTCTTAAATCATCAGTGTTTGTTTCTTTATTTATTTCTAATACTTTAAATTGAGGCTGCTTATCCCATATATGTACCCATTCTTTAGGCTCACCACCAGGCTCTAACCATTGCCCGCTATTATGGTCACAACGGCCATCTATATCATATAATACTCTTCTATCTGTTTCTTTAATTTCTCCTCTGTATAGATGATACCAATAACGATTTAATGTAGCTAATCTAATACCTTTTTTCATATTACTATTTACCTTTTATTTCAAAATATATATTATCACTATCGTTAAAAGTTATGCTTTTTTTGCAATCTAATAATACTAAGTTATTCTCTAGATATAAATTTATTTCTATTTCTCTATATTTCTTATTCATATAATAATTATTCACTTCTATATTATTTATATATACATTCATTTTTTGATAATAATAATTTTTATCATTAACTAATATCAACTCCAATGGGTATTCATCGTAATATTGTATGCTTATTAAATGATTTAAATTATCTATATATTTATTAAATTCTAATTTATTTTTAAATAAAGCTTTTAACTTTATATTTTTATCAATACCATGTTTATTAATTATACTTGTAACATTCATTAAATCATTGTTATATCTACTAATATATTCAACCTCATTCTGAAATAAATTAGTTTCAGATAATTCTATTATTTTATCTGAATCACCATAAAAACCTGGTTCATATAATAATTGTAAATATTCATCACATTTCTTTCTTTTAATATAAATTTGCATAACCAACCTCTTTGTCTGGTAATATTGCTTTTAAAGCAGCCTTTGTAGCTTTCTCTACACCTTTTACTACTATTTTATTTAATTCATCATAATCAAATGGGTGTGTATCATCGTTAAATAATTTATTTGTATAATCATGAGGTATAACTGTTGAGCCATTAGGCAATGATATTAATTCGCCACCTCTTTCGTTAACTCTTACAATACCACCACTGGCATATCCTTTTATCTTATTATAAAATCCTGGAGTTCCTGAGGCAAACGACTTCCTTTCAGCATCATAATACGGATACGGATAATCGCGTCGTATTTGTTTTTTAGTAGGTTTTTTAGTAATTTTATTCCAAATTTTTTTCAACCAACCCCAAGCTGTTTTCAACCAACCTACAAATGTTTTAATACCTCCAACCAGACCGTCCCAAATTGCTTTACCTATTTTATTACACATATCTCTGAACGGTTTACATTTAACATAAAGAGTTACAAAAAGTGCAATAAGAGCCATAACTGCCATTACTATAAGCCCTACTGGATTTGCATTTAAAAGAAAATTCCATATTGCAGCAAGACCATTTAATACCATTTGTAAGCCTTTTATTGCTATCATTTTAATTTTAACCCATTTAAAAGTTTTGTTTACCCATGCTACAATAGCATGCCAAAGCGCTGTAAGAAAATTTACTGTTTTTTGAAAACCAGCCACTGTTTTTTGCCAAACTGTTACTGCAATCATTTTAATTTTTGCAGCATCAATAAGACTGCCCCATCTTTTAAATAACTCAATAATTTTAAGACTAAGAGTAGGAATCCCTTTTATCAACTTATAAATAAGTTTAAGTGGTGATAATATAAACACAATACTCTTAAAAAACATGGCTACACTCTTAATTGTCATCACTGTAGCCAATATGCCGCCCAAAATCACTCCAGCTCTTTGTAAATGATTGTTTGTATTAACAGTACCAACTACAACTCCGTCAACAGACTTTTTTGCCCCTGTAATTAATAGTATAATATTACCTAAAAAATTTATTATTGGCATTAAATAACTAAGCCAATTTTTAAACGTACTTGCCACACCTTTAAACCCTACAAGTATACCTTGTATAATAGGAATTATTTTCCTAATAGTTTTTCCTAAAATTACTCCTAGCCTTTCAAATTTTTTAGTAAGATTATCCGCAAATTTAGAAACTTGTTTCGCAGATAAGTTCAAGTGTTTAATTAATCCAAGCCCCATAGCTTCTTGTGCTTGCGCATATGTATTATGCAATTTTAACATTGCCACACCAAGATTTTTTTGAGCAAGCTTATTAAATTCAGCTGTTTTTTCTTTTATTATTTTTTCAGCTACTTCTGTTGTTAATTTTCTTTTAGATATATTATCCATTACCTGTTCTATATTACTACCTAATTTCCCTATTAAATCTTGTAATGTAATAATACCTCTATTATTTAATTGCCAAAATTCAGTTAAATCCATATATCCTGCAGATAATGCTTTTGACATTACAAAACCCATTTCTTTAAATGTAGTACCAGCAAACATAGCAGCATCTGCAATCATACTTATTTTACCAGCTAATGCAGGAGCGCTTTTTACACCAGAAGCATAAAATTGTACAGCTGCAGAACTTACTTCTCCCATAGCTAAACCATATTTTTTAGCTACTTTTCTTAAGCTGCCAAACACTTTTGCTTGTTCTTTCCCTTTCAACCCTAATTGTTCAAAACGCGCTGTTGTTTTACTAAATTCTAGCCCAAGCATAACACTGTCTTTTACTATTTTAGCCATTGCAAAAGAAGCCATTATCCCACCCCATTGAAGTGCTCCTTTTACTATACCCCATGTTGTATTATATATTTTATCTAAAACAGGAAAATTAGCTCTTAAAGCATTAAAACCATTGGCTATGCCTTGAAATGCATTTTTTATAGACCCGCCTAAAGATTTAAAAGAATGCCCCAATACTTGAGTTTTAGATATATACTTAAAATGAACTTGCTCATTAGGACCTGCAGAGGCTATTTGCAAAGGATTAACTAAAAATCCCCCGGAATTTTTAGAAAAAATACTTTTAAAATATGAAAAAGATGTTTTTAATTTTGAACCAGCAGCTTTAAAATTACCACTTGAAGCTTTTAAATAATCAGAAGCGGTCTTCACTTTTTCTGCAGCATCACTCAATTTTATCCCTACTGTATCATATGCCTGAACGCTAGCTACATTCTGCCCAGCTATTCTTTTAAAAGCCTTCAAAGCCTGATTAGAACCACGTATTGAACGTAAAAATCCAGTATTGTCACCTGCTATTTTTACAAATAAATTTAATCTATTACCGTTACCAACGTTTACCATATTTTAATCCCATAATTTTAATTTCTTATTTTTACTATATTTATTATAGTTTAAAGTAACTAATTCTTTATATCTTATATTTGATTCTAATATTAACTTATCTTCTATCGATTTTATAAATATCCTAACTTGCCAATATTCCATATTATTAAACTCTTCTCTTGTTATATTCATATAACTTTTTAAAAAAGCATACATTTGTTCAAATTTTACTTCTGTTGGCAAGTTAGCCTTACTATCTTTGTTTTGCGTATCTTGTTTGAATATATATTTACATTCATAAATTTTATCTAATTCAAGATTAATTTTTTTTTTCTTCTGACTCTACTAAATTTTGCATATCTTCGAAATCTTGATTCCTCAATTTTTCCCTGCCCTTTAAATAACTTTCCCCTGCTTTTGGCCCATTTATAAATCTTAAAAATGCTGCTAAAAATCTATCTTGCCATATACACAAACAACTATCTCCTTGAATTTCTTCAAAAACTTTTAATGCTTCTTCTTCTGATAACTTTGCCCCTGTATTTTTATTATATAAACAATGTATAAAAAAATCTTTTCCTTTATCAATGTCAAGAACCATAGCTTCTTCAACACCTTTCATAACATCACTAGAGTTTTTTATAGAAACACCTTTTATAATATTCTTGTAAGTTAATATATTAATTATAACTTCATAATTCTCATCAAACTTTTTTTCTGCAGACTTATATTCCATTTCATTATTTAAAATACTCATAAAAACTCCTAATAATATATATTATAAAATATTTTTTGTATTTTCTCTAATTTTAAACCAAAACAAAGAATTGTTTTTATAAATTGATTGATTTATTATATTACATTCAACTCCATCTTCTTTAACAATAAATTGATTTGATCTAATAATATTATACAACTCATCCTTATTATTTGTCAAATTAGAACTGTTTGATGAAGAATCTGGTACTATATACTGGATATCATATTGAACAATATCTCTTTCTATAGTACCCAATACTTCGTTTATATCTTCAGGTATAAATGTTTTTCTACAAATACAATCACATACCTTAACTTCTTCTTGTTTATTATTTAATATATAAACACTTATTAATGCCATGTTTTTATCTTTTTACATAAATCAAATAAATCCACATATCTGATTCTATTTCATCATTATTAATGAAATCATCCCAAGCATTTTCATTCTTTACTATTTGTGAAGGCATTATTCCTTCTTCTGCAGGATCTTTTTCATATAATTCAATATAACCTTTAGATAATGAATAACCAGCCACAGATGGAAAACTAAATGCTGTTTTTCTAAAATGTCTATATAAAGCATCGCCTATTGTCTCGCCAAGATTTAAGCTTAATGTATGTCTATCTGGCAAAACAGGTTCAATAACATTAACTGTATCTTCTGTTCTACTACCATCAGAGTTTTCTTCAAAAATTTTCATTACTACGTTTTTAGTAATAGTCTCTCCACCACCTGTTCTTTGGAACACTGCTGTATATATAGCATCGCCCCTTACTTTTATTGTTTTTATATCGTCTTTATCAATAATTACACCTTTTCCATTATCCCAGCCTTTAAATTCATACTTATCAGATACAGGTTCAACATCACCATTAAATCCAGGTGTTAACTCATTATATTCAGCTTCTTTTAATTGAGGATCAAATGCACCATGTTCACCAGGCATATATCTGATTATAAAACTCTCATTTACACCATATTGATGTAATTCACCTTGTATATTTAATTTATATGTTATTGTTGAACTATCTTCAGCTGAAAATTCTTCCCCTTCTCTTGTAATCAAGGCTGAGCCTATATATAAAGGTTGAGATTTCATAACATTAAATAATTGAAAAACTACTACCTTTTTATTTTTTACAGCTCTATCCATTTTTAATTGAACAGGGTCATCTATATCCCTTATACATTCAATTGTAGCTGTAAATTTTTCTTCCCCTATTCTATCTACTCTTGGATTATCTGTTGGAAAATGTTTTTTAAATTCCATTGTATCACTATCTTGATCTACTTCTAAAGAAAAACTTTTTTCTAAATTTATAAATTCAAAATTACCTGTACCATCAAAATCTATTCTAACAGGAAAGTTTGCACCACCTGTATTCCCTAAACTATCAAATCTACTCATATTTATTCTCCTTCTCAAAACTAATATCTATTTTAAAATATTCATCCATACTCATCAAGTAAGAAAGATCAGTTATTACAAATCTTCCTAATTTTTGTACTTTATTTTCTTCAATATCTTTTAAATATAAATCTATGCTATTTTTTCTTTTAAATTTATCTGTTTTATTTTTTTCAATCGCAAAAGTTGTTGTTATCTTAACTTCTTCTCCTATCTTTTTTTTAATATCTAATTGTTCAAATTCAGCAAATATAGGGCTTATATCAATTATTAAATCTTTTTGTCTAAAAAAAGGCATTATTTTTTTATCTTTATTTTCATAACAAAGCAAAAAATCATTACCATATTTTAAATTAATCATTAGAATTTTTAACCTCTTCTAATTCAATACTAAAAACAGAACCAGCCATCAAACAATCTTCTCCTTGTAAAAATTCATTAGATTCAAACTTAACTGGGACACAAATATTGCCAAGTTTAAATGGTGTAGTTATTATATATTTTGATATCTCATAATTAAGTTCTTCTAAATTCTGCTGAGAATCCATATTAAAATCACGGCATACTAATATAAAAGTTAATTTATATTTAAATGTCATATGTTTATATTTATCTGGATTATCATATGTATTATATTTCCCAACAGGGTTTATTTCAGCTGATACTACTTTAAATGTTATATATGGTTTTCGATTTGATGTACCAATATCTTTTGTAAATATTCTATAATCTTGTCGTTTATCATCATATAGGCTTTCTATTTTACTATCTTTTAAATAAGATATTATTGTATCTACTAATCTATCACTCATTAAACCACCCTTTTAATATTTTCAGCTTTACGCATGGCTGAAGTCGTAGCTTTTTTTAAGAAAAATTGTCCAACTACCCATTTTGTAAGATTAGGAGTTCTATGGCCCATTTCAACCCAAGAAGCATAAGGCACGCCATAACCCACAATTCTTTCCATTGAACCCTTTATTACCGTTAAAGAACGTTTAAGCTTCCCTGTATCTACAGGAGTCTCTGATAAACATTCTCTTTTTATCAAATTAGATAAATAAGTAAGATATTTTTCAACAGAAGTTTTATTTAATTTTTTTTCTATTACATTAAAGCCTTTTTTAACTTGTCTATCGTCTGCAACAAAATTTATTATAAGCCTACGGCCAACACTATAACTCATTACGTTCCATCCAATCAAACATTTTAATTTTACCTCTACCTTTCTTTTCTTCTTCTTTTCTTCTTTCTTCTGCTATAAATCTATCTAAAGCTTCTTTTTCGCTATCTAAAAATATATCACTTTCATATGAAACTGAATATACTTTTTGCATGCCTTCTTTAGATTGCTTATTATACATTCTTATAGATACTGCTACTACAATCCAAGCTAATTTTTCTTCAACATATTCATAAGGGTGTATATATGAACACACCCTTTGTAATGCACCATCCAACAAGCTTTGTAGAAATTTATCTTCTTTATTATCTTCTTCATTTATACGTAAATTAATTTTTAATGTTTTTAAATCAGCTTTAAACATTATTAACTACTCCACTTCATATACTACATCTATTACTCTAGCTTGTTGTGATTCTTCCCAAGTATAGTTGTCTAGTGATAATATGTTAGTATAATCTTTGTTGCCTTTCATTGGTTTTGTGCCTATTTTTTTAACTTGTTCTTCATATTCAAAAAAACCTTTAAATTTATATTTTCCGTCTTTCCCAGTAATTTTTTCTTTAAAAACTCTTGATATTGTTGCATATTGTTTACCGCTTCTTACATAACATACAAACGTTCGCATGTTGGAAATAGTATCTTTGTCAGCTGCGTCCTTATATGGATGTATTATATTAAATATTACTGGATATGCAAAGGCAAATTTATCTTCTTGGTCTGGCTCATAACATGTATAACATGCATAATAATCTTGGCTCTCTGATACTTCACTATCCCATCTATAAACTTTGTCTGCTCGCTTAAATGCTGCACCAAATCCTTCAACAGGATAACCCACAACGGTATCTATTACATCTATATCTCCTTCTTCAGTAAATCTTATTAAGTCATTCTTTGTTAAAGCTTCTATAGGATTATCTCTATATTTTTCCATAGCTGTCATCATGTTTCCAAAATTAAAATAGTCTCCTACATTTACTTGTCTAATTTGATTTGCACCATCTCCGTCATTATCTTCTCTATTATTAGACCAGAATTTTAGCTTTACAGTATCTCTTAATTCCCATTCAAGTTTTAATCTATATCTATCTTCATTTCCAAAGTTTATAATATGTCCTAGTTTATATATATCTTTTTCATAATCTAAGATATCTAGTACTTCACCAGTTTCTATATTTTCCCATTGAACTTTCTTTAGTTTGATTTTATCTTCACCGCCATATTCTTGATTAAATACTATATTATCCCATATAATTGGTTTGCCATCTTCATCATAATTCCTTAATAAATCATAATATGTAAGATTCTTAGCATTGTTATCATATATATGTACCTTCTTATCCATTTCATCTTCTTCATTTCCAGGTTTTCTGAATTTTGTAGCATTTGTACCGGCAGCTTTATTTAATAACCAAACATTAATCTGTTTTTCCTTTAACATTGAAGAAAATTCTAAGATTTCAGCATCAGTTTCTAGAGTGTATTGGTCTCTCTTGTCTATACCATTGATATAATCGTAAATAACTTCATCCATTGTTGTAGATTTAATTCTCTTTAAGATATAATTATCAGCACATGTAATAGTTAGATATCCTTCGTCAATAGCTTGTAATAGAGTCAACCCTTTTGTTATAGGCATATTTTGTTTTAATTCTGTTATGTTTTGGTCTGTTTTTGTTAAATGTAAGTCTATTGTTTTTACACCAAATTTAGCAAATCCAAACTCAAATTCCATATCATCATCAACAACATATGTATCTCTTAAATCTATTACAGGAGCTTCTCCTTGATCTCTTTGTTCAAAGATAACTTCATGTTCTCCTTTAGCTACTTTCCTTCGAATGATATAGTTGAAATATCCTTCATCAGGTATTACATCTGTTTTCTCTAATATATCTTTAAAAAGTGTACCTTCATCTACTTCAAATTCTGAAGGATTTACAGTTCCACTATCTGCATCTTCATTTACTTTTAATACAACTTTACATTTTTCTTCTATTTTTTTGAAATAGTATTCAAATGTCATGTCTGTATCTATCTTATAAGTTCTTGTAATATCTATTTCAGGTGTTGTTCCTGAACGGTTTTGTTTGTAAAGAATTACATCATCACCATCTTTTACAACTCTTGTAAGCATATACAAGAAACAACCTGAGTTAGGTAATACATCTAACTTCTCTTCAAATAAATCATCATATGTTGTATTAGGTTCTACATCTACTTCAGTTGGAGTTACTGTACCTTCGTTCAATGTTTCATTTACTTTTAATGTTACTTTGCACAATTGTTCTTCAACTTTTTCGTATGTAAATAATACTTCATATTCAGTTCCACTTTCTTGTGTCCCTGCAAATGCAAATGTATCCCTGATATCAATGTTATTAGCTTTATCATATACTACAACTTCATTATTGCCTTTTACAACTATCTTGTTAGGAATTATATTAAAATCACCTGTAGGTTTAATACTTACATAATTATTAATATAATCCTTAAAACTCAAGACTTCTTTATTTATTTTTACAGTTTTTTCTGAGGGTTCAATAGTAGCTATATCTTGAGTATTGTTAGTATTCTTTATCTTGTACTTATAATCTACTATGCCCCCTACTTGAAATTTATAAGTAGTGGGAATGTGCTATTTGTTAACCTAAATGCTACAGCAAATTCTGATTTTATATATTCAACGTCAGTATTTTCATCCCTGAAATATTTTGAAGCAACAAGACCAAAATCATTTGTTAAATATCCTTTTGATATGCCTCCATAAGTTTTATTTAAGTCAACCATTAATAATTCAAATGGGCTACCTGAAAACATTATCATATATTCTTTTAATTCTTTTTCAGTATTTCCATCCATATATTTAATAGGTTCTTGATCAAATGTTATTATATTAATATTAGCATCATATTCAATATATTTCATTCCATATATATTTGTTGCTGGTAATGTTCTAATTTTTTCTTTAAAGTAACCATTTAATAATCCTCTTGACATTATAACTGTTACTTTTTCATTATAATCTATAGTACCATTTCTTTCTCCTAATATATCTCTACCATCTATTATTGCATCTAAAATTGCTTCACTCTTTTTTGATGGATCTGATACATTTATATCCATATATAATTTATTTGCTTTCAATTCATCTATTGTTTTGATTCCATCATTATTTTTTAAGAAAAATCCATCCATTATTTGTTGTACAAGATTGCTTTTTAAAGAATTATTTAATTGCCCTGTAACTTCATTGGCAAATTTACGTAACAATAATTCAAGCCCTGTAGCAGAATTATCCTCATTAGTAATAGCATTAGCTTTTATCATTGCTTCATCAGTTATTTCAAATTTAAATTTTTTTAAACCTATTTCATTTTGTTTTATTAATAAACTACCTTTAACCCCAGGGATCGTTGTTCCTTCTGGAACTACACCATCTCCAAGTTTTTCAATTTGTGGAATTAAAGTATTATATTTAAATGATGAAAGTTTCTTTAATAAAGAACCGCTTGTTGAACCTAATATTTGATTTAATCTTTTTACATTATTTGCAAAACTATATGTAAGTGTTTGTGTAACTAAATTTTCAATATCATTCATTTTTGTTGTTGACATATTATTTTCCCTCGCATAAATATAATTATTAAATTTATTTATTCCTTAATTATTTAAATTATTTGATGATGATGATAGTGTAGAACTTATTATTGCAAAACATAGAAATGGGCCTACTGGCACAGTTGAATTAAAATGGGATGGTGAGTGTGTTATCTTTAACAATAATAATATATAATTTAAAAGGGTTAAAAATGAATTATAAGGTTATAAAACGTAACGGGAAAGAGGTAGATTTTAGCCTTAATAAGATAAGGCAAGCTATTAAAAAGGCTAATAATACAGTACCTCCACATGATCAATTAACTAAAAAAGAAATAGAAGATATAATTATATGTATTGAAGAAACATATTTTCAGCTAGGGTATATACCAACAGTTGAAGATATACAAGATATAGTTGAGATGAATTTAATGCAGTTTCAAGCTTTTGAAGTAGCTAAATCTTATATTAAATATCGTTATAAAAAAGAATTATTAAGAACTTCTAATAGTATTGATGAAAAAATATTAACTTTAGCTGAAACTGAAAATGAATTAATAAAACAAGAGAATTCTAACAAAAATCCCGTTGTTAATAGTGTTCAGAGAGATTATATGGCTGGCGAAATTAGTAAAGATATAACAAAAAGATGTTTATTACCACAACATATTGTTAAAGCCCATGAAGATGGTGTTATTCATTTTCATGATGCTGATTATTTTGTGCAACATATGTATAATTGTTGTTTGATTAATTTAGAAGATATGCTTCAAAATGGAACAATTATAAGTGAAACATTAATAGAAAAACCACATAGCTTTTTTACGGCATGTAATATAACATCACAGATTATAGCTCAGGTAGCAAGTAATCAATATGGTGGGCAAACAATAACTTTATCACATTTGGCGCCTTTTGTTGATATTTCTAGAAAAAAAATCATGGGAAAAGTAAAAAAAGAGCTTGGAGATAAGTTAAATGATGCTGAAATTAAGAAATATGTTGAATTAAAGCTTAAAGAAGAGATTGTCAAAGGTGTTCAAACATTACAATATCAAATAATAACTTTATTAACAACTAATGGGCAAGCTCCTTTTGTAAGTGTATTTATGTATATAAATGAGGTTCCTGAAGGCCAAATAAGAGATGATTTGGTATTAATTATTGAAGAAGTATTAAAACAAAGGATACTTGGCGTTAAAAATGAAGCTGGAGTGTATATTACACCAGCATTTCCTAAGTTGTTATATGTTTTAGAAGAAAACAATATACATGAAGATTCTAAGTATTATTATTTAACTAAATTAGCAGCTAAATGTAGTATTAAAAGAATGGTTCCTGATTATATAAGCGAAAAAAAGATGCTTGAATATAAGGGATATTGTTATCCTTGCATGGGTTGTAGAAGTTTTTTAACTCCATATTTGGATGAAAATAAGAAACCTAAGTTTTATGGAAGGTTTAATCAAGGTGTTGTAACTATTAATTTGGTTGATGTGGCTTGTTCTTCAAACAGAGATATTAATATGTTTTGGGGAATATTTAAAGAAAGATTAGAATTATGTAAAGAGGCTTTGTTGATTAGGCATAAAAGATTACTTGGAACAAAATCTGATGTTGCTCCGATATTATGGCAATATGGGGCTATTGCTAGATTAAAAAAAGGAGAAACTATAGATAAATTATTATTTAATGGATATTCTACTATTTCTTTGGGTTTTGCTGGCTTGTATGAATGTGTTAAATATATGACTGGTTATTCACATACTCATGAAAAGGGTAAACAGTTGGGATTAGATATAATGAAATTGTTAAATGATAAGTGCGATGAATGGAAAATTAAGTATAATATTGATTTTAGTGTATATGGAACCCCTATAGAATCTACAACTTATAAATTTGCAAAATGTTTACAAAAACGATTCGGGAAAATAAAAGGAGTAACTGATAAAAGTTATATAACTAATAGTTATCATGTACATGTAAAAGAACATATAAATGCTTTTGATAAATTAAAATTTGAATCAGAATTTCAAAAATTATCTCCAGGTGGAGCAATTAGTTATATAGAAATGCCTAATATGAACGATAATCCTGAAGCTGTATTGACTGTTATGAAATATATTTACGATAATATAATGTACGCTGAATTAAATACAAAAAGTGATTATTGTATGAATTGTGGGTATAATGGTGAGATAGTTATTAAAAAAGAAAAAGGGAAATTAATCTGGGTATGCCCTAAATGTGGAAACAAAAATCAAGACAAAATGAACGTTGCAAGAAGAACTTGTGGATACATAGGAACTCAATTCTGGAATCAAGGAAGAACGCAAGAAATACGCGATAGAGTCTTACATTTATAATAAAAAAATCTAAAAAAATATCAAAAAATACTTGACAAAATTAAATTTTTGTGGTATAATGCTAAGTGAAAATAAATTATTATAATATTTTTAAAATGTTTGCGTGTTCATTAAAAATACGGAGTTTGTATGTGTCGTAAAACATAGTTTTATAAGTTTTGGAGGGATGTTATGAGCGAAGTTATAAATCAAGAAATCAACAACGAAAATGATGTTAATAAAGAAAATATTAATATCGATAATGAACAAGAAATTAAAGAAAACGAAGAAATAAATAGAAATATTGTAAAAGGTAATAGAGTATATTCTCAAAAAGAAGTTGATCACATGATGGCTAAAAAAGATAGAAAATTCAACGAAAAATTTAACGAAGAAGTTAATAGACGTTTATATTTGCAAAATAAACAAAGAGATGAGGAATTTGAAGCAAATCGTAAGGCACAACAAGAAAAAGAAAATTTTTTTGATAATAAAGAAGCTGTCGAAGATCAAACATATACTTTAAAAGATCTTTTATATAAAAATGGTTTTAAAGAAGTTGTTGATGAAATTGAACAAGATAAAGAGATGAGAGAAACATTCCGCGGTTGTTTAAAAATTACCAATCTTAAACGAGCTGGCAAAGAAGAAGGGTATAGATTATCATATTCATCTAATGTTACAGCAGTAGGAAAATTATTTTTAACAATGTTAGAAAAAGTACGTGATTTAAAGGAAAATAAACTTGGAGGCATAGGTACTAGAACTATAAATAATATAAGAGGCAAAAAAACAGCAATGGGTGAAGTTGATGATATAACGTCACAAAGTGAGGCATCTTATATAGAAAAAGGAATGAAAGAAAATCAAATAATTTAAATAATTAAGGAATAAATAAATTTAATAATTATATTTATGCGAGGGAAAATAATATGTCAACAACAAAAATGAATGATATTGAAAATTTAGTTACACAAACACTTACATATAGTTTTGCAAATAATGTAAAAAGATTAAATCAAATATTAGGTTCAACAAGCGGTTCTTTATTAAAGAAACTTTCATCATTTAAATATAATACTTTAATTCCACAAATTGAAAAACTTGGAGATGGTGTAGTTCCAGAAGGAACAACGATCCCTGGGGTTAAAGGTAGTTTATTAATAAAACAAAATGAAATAGGTTTAAAAAAAATTTAAATTTGAAATAACTGATGAAGCAATGATAAAAGCTAATGCTATTACTAATGAGGATAATTCTGCTACAGGGCTTGAATTATTGTTACGTAAATTTGCCAATGAAGTTACAGGGCAATTAAATAATTCTTTAAAAAGCAATCTTGTACAACAAATAATGGATGGATTTTTCTTAAAAAATAATGATGGAATCAAAACAATAGATGAATTGAAAGCAAATAAATTATATATGGATATAAATGTATCAGATCCATCAAAAAGAGTGAAGCAATTTTAGATGCAATAATAGATGGTAGAGATATATTAGGAGAAAGAAATGGTACTATAGATTATAATGAAAAAGTAACAGTTATAATGTCAAGAGGATTATTAAATGGTTACTTTAAAGAAAAAATTAGAACATTACCAGCAACAAATATATATGGAATGAAATATATTGAATATGATGCTAATATTAATATAATAACATTTGATCAAGAACCTATTAAATATATGGATGGAAATACTGAAAAAGAATTAAAAGAATATATGATAATGTTTTCAGGTAGCCCATTTGAATTATTAATGGTTGACTTAAATAAAACTTATGGAGGCATATCAAAAGGATATTTAACAAATGATTTTGGTCTTGTTGCTTCAAAATATTTCAGGGATGAAAATACTGACGTTGAATATATAAAATCAGAATTTGCTGTAGCATTTAGGTTAACAAATAGCACATTCCCACTACTTATAAATTTCAAGTAGGGGGCATAGTAGATTATAAGTACAAGATAAAGAATACTAACAATACTCAAGATATAGCTACTATTGAACCCTCAGAAAAAACTGTAAAAATAAATAAAGAAGTCTTGAGTTTTAAGGATTATATTAATAATTATGTAAGTATTAAACCTACAGGTGATTTTAATATAATTCCTAACAAGATAGTTGTAAAAGGCAATAATGAAGTTGTAGTATATGATAAAGCTAATAACATTGATATCAGGGATACATTTGCATTTGCAGGGACACAAGAAAGTGGAACTGAATATGAAGTATTATTTACATACGAAAAAGTTGAAGAACAATTGTGCAAAGTAACATTAAAAGTAAATGAAACATTGAACGAAGGTACAGTAACTCCAACTGAAGTAGATGTAGAACCTAATACAACATATGATGATTTATTTGAAGAGAAGTTAGATGTATTACCTAACTCAGGTTGTTTCTTGTATATGCTTACAAGAGTTGTAAAAGATGGTGATGATGTAATTCTTTACAAACAAAACCGTTCAGGAACAACACCTGAAATAGATATTACAAGAACTTATAAGATAGATACAGACATGACATTTGAATACTATTTCAAAAAAATAGAAGAAAAATGTAAAGTTGTATTAAAAGTAAATGAAGATGCAGATAGTGGAACTGTAAATCCTTCAGAATTTGAAGTAGATGAAGGTACACTTTTTAAAGATATATTAGAGAAAACAGATGTAATACCTGATGAAGGATATTTCAACTATATCATTCGAAGGAAAGTAGCTAAAGGAGAACATGAAGTTATCTTTGAACAAAGAGATCAAGGAGAAGCTCCTGTAATAGATTTAAGAGATACATATGTTGTTGATGATGATATGGAATTTGAGTTTGGATTTGCTAAATTTGGTGTAAAAACAATAGACTTACATTTAACAAAAACAGACCAAAACATAACAGAATTAAAACAAAATATGCCTATAACAAAAGGGTTGACTCTATTACAAGCTATTGACGAAGGATATCTAACTATTACATGTGCTGATAATTATATCTTAAAGAGAATTAAATCTACAACAATGGATGAAGTTATTTACGATTATATCAATGGTATAGACAAGAGAGACCAATACACTCTAGAAACTGATGCTGAAATCTTAGAATTTTCTTCAATGTTAAAGGAAAAACAGATTAATGTTTGGTTATTAAATAAAGCTGCCGGTACAAATGCTACAAAATTCAGAAAACCTGGAAATGAAGAAGATGAAATGGATAAGAAGGTACATATATATGATAACAATGCTAAGAATCTTACATATTATGATTTATTAAGGAATTATGATGAAGATGGCAAACCAATTATATGGGATAATATAGTATTTAATCAAGAATATGGCGGTGAAGATAAAATCAAACTAAAGAAAGTTCAATGGGAAAATATAGAAACTGGTGAAGTACTAGATATCTTAGATTATGAAAAAGATATATATAAACTAGGACATATTATAAACTTTGGAAATGAAGATAGATATAGATTAAAACTTGAATGGGAATTAAGAGATACTGTAAAGCTAAAATTCTGGTCTAATAATAGAGAAGATAATGACGGAGATGGTGCAAATCAAATTAGACAAGTAAATGTAGGAGACTATTTTAATTTTGGAAACATGATGACAGCTATGGAAAAATATAGAGATAATCCTATAGAAGCTTTAACAAAGAATGACTTAATAAGATTTACTGAAGAAGGAGATATAGATGTAATAGATACCGTTGTGGGTTATCCTGTTGAAGGATTTGGTGCAGCATTTAAGCGAGCAGACAAAGTTTATAGATGGGATAGTGAAGTATCAGAGAGCCAAGATTATTATGCATGTTATACATGTTATGAGCCAGACCAAGAAGATAAATTTGCCTTTGCATATCCAGTAATATTTAATATAATACATCCATATAAGGACGCAGCTGACAAAGATACTATTTCCAACATGCGAACGTTTGTATGTTATGTAAGAAGCGGTAAACAATATGCAACAATATCAAGAGTTTTTAAAGAAAAAATTACTGGGAAAGACGGAAAATATAAATTTAAAGGTTTTTTTGAATATGAAGAACAAGTTAAAAAAATAGGCACAAAACCAATGAAAGGCAACAAAGATTATACTAACATATTATCACTAGACAACTATACTTGGGAAGAATCACAACAAGCTAGAGTAATAGATGTAGTATATGAAGTGGAGTAGTTAATAATGTTTAAAGCTGATTTAAAAACATTAAAAATTAATTTACGTATAAATGAAGAAGATAATAAAGAAGATAAATTTCTACAAAGCTTGTTGGATGGTGCATTACAAAGGGTGTGTTCATATATACACCCTTATGAATATGTTGAAGAAAAATTAGCTTGGATTGTAGTAGCAGTATCTATAAGAATGTATAATAAGCAATCTAAAGAAGGCATGCAAAAAGTATATTCAGTTTCATATGAAAGTGATATATTTTTAGATAGCGAAAAAGAAGCTTTAGATAGATTTATAGCAGAAGAAAGAAGAAAAGAAGAAGAAAAGAAAGGTAGAGGTAAAATTAAAATGTTTGATTGGATGGAACGTAATGAGTTATAGTGTTGGCCGTAGGCTTATAATAAATTTTGTTGCAGACGATAGACAAGTTAAAAAAGGCTTTAATGTAATAGAAAAAAAATTAAATAAAACTTCTGTTGAAAAATATCTTACTTATTTATCTAATTTGATAAAAAGAGAATGTTTATCAGAGACTCCTGTAGATACAGGGAAGCTTAAACGTTCTTTAACGGTAATAAAGGGTTCAATGGAAAGAATTGTGGGTTATGGCGTGCCTTATGCTTCTTGGGTTGAAATGGGCCATAGAACTCCTAATCTTACAAAATGGGTAGTTGGACAATTTTTCTTAAAAAAAGCTACGACTTCAGCCATGCGTAAAGCTGAAAATATTAAAAGGGTGGTTTAATGAGTGATAGATTAGTAGATACAATAATATCTTATTTAAAAGATAGTAAAATAGAAAGCCTATATGATGATAAACGACAAGA
>CATQJL010000289.1:0-16258 GCA_958299035.1 Cylicocyclus nassatus | reverse complement strand
ATCGTTGCCAAAACTATCAACAACCTGTATTAGTCAATATTGGTAAAAATGGTTATATTTCTGATCCTTTTGATGCTGTTGGTAAAGTTTATAATGGCACTAATTATGTTGGTATTCAGAATGCTGGTTATCCATTAATGAAGGTTTGCAAAGCATTTGATTATTTCACTGCTGGTACTATTGAACCATCTTCTTTGAAAGTTTCTCTTCCATTAGGTGAGTTTGCTCCAGTTGTTCTTTATAATAATAGAGTTGCATCTGGTGGTGCTTTACCTTCAGGAACTGCTTTAAAAACTTTTGAATCTGCTGCTGCTGCTGGTGGTATTGCTCGTGTTGGTACTGGTACTGAAGGTGATGGTTATGCTTATGCTGATTTATCTCAGGCTTCTGCTGCTACTATCGACACATTAAAAGCCGCTGTTTCTACTGAACATTATTTAGAAAAATTAGACAATTATTGTGGTGATTATTATAATGGTGTTCTTCGTGGCATTTATGGTACTTCAAATGGTGATTTAAATACTAATAGACCTGAACATTTAGGTTCATGTAAGTTTAACATTAATGTTAATCAAGTTACTGCTATGGCTGATACTACTCAAAATGGTGGTGTTAAACCTGCTGGCTCTTCTGCTGCTGTTTCTATTACTGGAAATAAATCTCATTTATTCCATAAGGCTGTATCTGAACACGGTTATATTATGATTCTTGGTTTTGCTCGTGTACGTGATCAAGTTTATTCACAAGGTATTGACCGTGATGATTCTAAAGTTTCTCCATTAGAGTTCTTTAATCCATATTTCACATTCTTAAGTGATCAAGAAATTAAAAATAAAGAGTTATATTTAAATGGTGATGGTAACGACGATAAAACATTTGCTTTCCAAGAGTCTTGGGCTGAATATCGTTATAGTTTAAGTAAAGCATCTGGATACATGGATGTAAAAGCTCCTAATACTATTGGTAAATTATGGTCTTATGCTACTGAGTTTCCTGGTTTACCTGTTTTAAATGAATCTTGGATTAGTGAGAATCGTGATTTTGTTGCTCGTACTTTAACAACTGGCACTTCTTCACCATATGATTATTTTGCTGAGTTCCGTATTGATATTACAGAAACTTCAACTGTTGGAACTGCTGTTCTTCCAGGAACAAGAGGTTCTTTAGGTTTATAATATGAATCAATTATTATTAACTGATTCTCCTTCTACTTCTTCTAATATTTCACCTACGAATGTTGATGATGCTTTCCGTGATGATTTAGGTAATTATGATTCTTATAATAATCCATATGATAATGGATCATGGAACTGGTTAACTGACCTTTTCAACGGTGGCAAAAGAAATCAATACGATCGTAACTTTGAAAAGTATTTATCTGATAGTCAATACCAAAGAATGTTTAAAGATTTAGAAGCTGCAGGAATTAATCCTTATTTGCTTCTTCAAAATGGTTTTGGTTCTCCTGGTAATTATTCTTATCAAGTTGGTAAAAATGAAGAAGGTAAAGATGCACTTAAAAATATTATCCTAACTTTAATGATGGTCGCGCGTGTTGCTGGTGCTTTCGCTGGTTAAAATTAACTGTTAAATATCGTTTGTATTTTCGGTATTTCTCCCTTATCTTGGCATATTGTATTAACTTACAATGTGCCTTTTTTTGTTCAACTTTTTTTAACAATTTTGTTGCAAAGTCGGACACTTTTTGATATAATTTAAGTATAGAAAAGAGGTAAAAGTTATGCATCATGTTGAATTGTTAACAGAAAAAGTTATTGATGAATTAGAGGCTTATGATTTTGAATATTCTTTATCACGTATCATGAATATTTATAAAGGTTGTGATTTTAATGATCAAAGATTTTGTAAAGCTATTAGAAAATTAATTAGAGGTGGTAAAAATGGCTATTAAAAAAATTAATAAAGAAATTAAGATTACTATATCCAGATATTTATTAAAAAAAGTTGAAGATCGTTGTAATGACTTGGACTATTCTAAAAGTGAATATCTTTGCTGGTTGATTCTTCATGATCTCGAAGATAATAATTGTCTGAATAAATAGGGGGTCTATCTTTAGGGGGTCTCCCCCCTTCGATAATATTTGGACACTTTTCGAAAGTGGCGCATAACTCTACTGCAGTTAAGTTGATATGCTCCGCTTTTTATTTTGTTCGAAGCAGCAACATATATCGGAGTATCCTCTATCGCATTTAATATCAGAAGAAAATTATATCAAACTTCTTTTTTTTGTCTTTTTCTTCAATACATCCCTCCGATGATAGGAGCCTCCTGGAAGGTTTTAAAGCGCGGTTAAAGTGACTTGTTTATTTATACGCGTGCGCGCGATTTAACGTGTGCGTGCGTATATCTAAAACGAGTCAGTCAGCGCTTTAAAAGGCGGAGGAGTTAGGGGTGTTAGGGGAAGAACAACCACGACCCGGGTTGTTCTGTCCCCTTACTTATAGCTTTAAAGTTAGTGTTGCATCTTTAGATGGAACGCGGGTGAATCGATGCAACAAAAAGAACGGGCATATTTCCTACTTGATTAATATATGCCCGTTCAATTCTTTTTTTTATAAATCTTTGTTTTCATCATGTTTTGTTAGTTCGTAAATTATATGTTTCAATTCAAAAATGCGACCGCTTAACCATTCGCGATACTTCCAGTTAGTTGATTTGCTGGCTTCATGTTTTAATGTTGTTAATCTCTTTGTTAATTTGTCTCTCATAGGTTGTAGTTCCTTTCAATATGCTAAAGGGGAAGTTTCCCCTTACGCGTTACCTCTCTTTAATAAGAAGGAAAGAAAACTTTATAGAAAAAGATTCTCTTTTCCTTTTAACCGTTCCATCAGGCAAGCCCTCAGAGAATACACTTCGCCCCCTACCCCCAACAATGGAAGTGAGAGAAAGTGTTCCGTCAGTATAAGCCGACTTCATACATAGACAAGCGCCCCCTCTTCTGCTTCACGAACGGTAAGTATAGCAACTGCTCTTGTCTTAAGGTTTCCCTTCTCCATATCCATATATAAAAACCCCTTTCAGAGTGTTCTATACTTAGGATTTGCGTACTCCCTATGTGAGTATAAAACCCTCTAAAAGAGGTTATTAATTGGAAGTACGCACCTTTATTATTTAGGTTAACTTGACTTTTTTCAAGCCTTTTTTAATGTATCATAGACAAAAAAAAAAAAAAAGTTAAAATTAATATATGAAATGTACAAGACCTTTATATGCAGTAAAAATATTTGATGGTGATCCATGTAAGATTAAAATACTTGGTAATTCTTCTGTTGATTATAATTTTAATAATCTTTGTGTTAAATATGGTCGTGATAATGTATTTACTCTTCCATGCGGTTCTTGTCCTGCTTGTAGAATAGCTTATAAATCTGACTGGTCTACTCGTTGTATGTGTGAATCTTTATATCATGAGAATAATTATTTTTTAACATTGACTTATGATGATTACCATTTAGGTGAGAATTATTTAACTCGTTCAGATATTGATAAGTTTTTTACTGATTTAAGAAATAATGGTTTTACTTTTAAATATTTTGGTTGTGGTGAATATGGTAGTCACTCAAAAAGAAAACATTGGCACATTATCTTATTTGGTCTTAATCTTGTTGATTTAGAGCCTTATAAGTTTAAGGCTAATTTATTACAGTCAAAGACTCTTAATAAGATCTGGAATAAAGGATTTATTACTATTGGTGATGTTACTCCTGATTCATGCGCTTATGTTGCTGGTTATGTGAATAAGAAAATCGATGAAGAAAAAAAAGGTTTTATCTTTATGTCTACACATCCAGGAATAGGGTCACAATATTTATTAGATAATTATCAGAATATTTATAAATATGATCATATTCAATTAAATAATGGTTTTACTGCCAGTGTTCCGCGTTACTTTGATAAATTGTTAAAAGTTATTGATAAGCCTTTATTTGATGTTGTTAAAAAGGCTCGTGCGCTTAAAGCTTCTGATATGCATTATTTAGAATTGTTTAATGCTGGTGTTAAGAATATGGAAGAACTGTATCCTAATAATAAAGTTATTGTTGATAATAAAGTGAGGGCTATTAAACGTGGATTATAATTTAATTTTTGACTGGTGTCGTTCCCATTGGCAATTAATATTAACTTGCTTTTTATCTTTTACTAATATTTTAATTTGTATCTTTAAATGTAAAATTAAGATTCAAAATGTTGATACTGTTTTTACACAGTTGTTATTAATTCTTCCTGATCTTGTTCGTGTTGCTGAAACTAAGTTTTCTGAACCTGGTTCAGGTCGTGATAAGTTAAGTTGGGTTCTTGAAGAATCTTTAAAATATATTTGTTTAGTTAGTGGTATGTCTGCTAAAGATGCTGCTGGCACTTATGGTGAACAAATTATTACAGCTATTGAATCTATTCTTGAATCCCCGACTAAAACTAACAAGGAGGATTAATTATGTTTGTTGGTAAACTTAGAGGACGTCGTAATAAACGTTCTTTCAAACGCGCGGTTCGCGTACATGGTAAGTTAAACAATGTAGTTACTCTTAAACGTGGAGGCCCGCGTATATGATATTTGAGTTAACTGCTACTTACTCCAAACTTAACGAATGCTTTTATTTTTATGGTGCTAAGCATTCATCCGTAGAAGATATTGCTACGGAAATCATAAGAAGTCTTAAAGTTACTCCAAAAGAAAAACTTGCTTCTTATAAAGATATGTCATTTGTGCATATTGGTACGTTTGATGATGTGACTGGTGAGATTACTCCATGTCATAAGGTTATATTTAGTTTTAATCAGTATTTACCATCTGATGTGGTGGCTATTGATAATGATTAAGTATATTACTGATGTTGGTACTGTTGAATATTCAGATAAACTTTCTCCAGTTACAAAAGAAGATGACATTGTAGATTTTGGTTTTAAAAACAAAATTGAAAAAGTCGGTGATGGTGAAGATGAATATATTCTTGTTCCTACCGAATATGAAGTTTCTCGTAAAAATCGTGCCGCATATATTAATAGCTTTAATGATCAAGTTGGTTTAAAGGCTATTGAAAAACAATTACTAGTTCAAGAACTTCAAGAGGTTCTTTATGATGATGGCATTATTGATTTAACTAAGATTCCTGATGACCCAGTAAAACTTAGACAGTGGATTATTGATTCTAAACAAAAATATTATAATAGTGGAATTGATTTAGGTACTGTCGAACAAGCCGCTGGAGCTACTCAAGAAGAAATTATGGAAGCGGTTAAAAAAGTTTTAGCTGCTAATCAAGCAAATGGAGGTGAACAACAATGAGTAATTTAAGTCAATCTATTTCCCCTACTATTCATTTAAATCGTTTTAAATATACTAAACATCCTATTCATGCTACTACTTTTAAACACGGTGAATTATTTCCTATTTGGTGTAGTAATTTACTTGTTCCTGGTACTGAGTTGAATGTTAATTTATCTTCTTTAATTAGACAAAATACCCCTATTTTCCCTGCATACGGTAATATTGAGTTCCAGGCTGATGCCTTCTGGGTTCCAGCTTCTCAGTTATGGAAATATAGTGAATTATTCTTTGGTGCTAAAAAGTCTAATAAGATAACAGATGATTTTATTCCTTTTTCTAAGCCTGCTCTTACTGAATATTTAATCCCTAATATTTCTCTATTTAAAAATGGTGTTGAAGTTCAAAAATTACAACATTATTTAGGTAAACCTTTAGTTACTGCTAACGCTTCAAAAACTGATTATGGTCGTGTTTCTATTCTTAAAGAACGTGCTTATTATCATATTTGGAATAATTTCTATCGTTGCCAAAACTATCAACAACCTGTATTAGTCAATATTGGTAAAAATGGTTATATTTCTGATCCTTTTGATGCTGTTGGTAAAGTTTATAATGGCACTAATTATGTTGGTATTCAGAATGCTGGTTATCCATTAATGAAGGTTTGCAAAGCATTTGATTATTTCACTGCTGGTACTATTGAACCATCTTCTTTGAAAGTTTCTCTTCCATTAGGTGAGTTTGCTCCAGTTGTTCTTTATAATAATAGAGTTGCATCTGGTGGTGCTTTACCTTCAGGAACTGCTTTAAAAACTTTTGAATCTGCTGCTGCTGCTGGTGGTATTGCTCGTGTTGGTACTGGTACTGAAGGTGATGGTTATGCTTATGCTGATTTATCTCAGGCTTCTGCTGCTACTATCGACACATTAAAAGCCGCTGTTTCTACTGAACATTATTTAGAAAAATTAGACAATTATTGTGGTGATTATTATAATGGTGTTCTTCGTGGCATTTATGGTACTTCAAATGGTGATTTAAATACTAATAGACCTGAACATTTAGGTTCATGTAAGTTTAACATTAATGTTAATCAAGTTACTGCTATGGCTGATACTACTCAAAATGGTGGTGTTAAACCTGCTGGCTCTTCTGCTGCTGTTTCTATTACTGGAAATAAATCTCATTTATTCCATAAGGCTGTATCTGAACACGGTTATATTATGATTCTTGGTTTTGCTCGTGTACGTGATCAAGTTTATTCACAAGGTATTGACCGTGATGATTCTAAAGTTTCTCCATTAGAGTTCTTTAATCCATATTTCACATTCTTAAGTGATCAAGAAATTAAAAATAAAGAGTTATATTTAAATGGTGATGGTAACGACGATAAAACATTTGCTTTCCAAGAGTCTTGGGCTGAATATCGTTATAGTTTAAGTAAAGCATCTGGATACATGGATGTAAAAGCTCCTAATACTATTGGTAAATTATGGTCTTATGCTACTGAGTTTCCTGGTTTACCTGTTTTAAATGAATCTTGGATTAGTGAGAATCGTGATTTTGTTGCTCGTACTTTAACAACTGGCACTTCTTCACCATATGATTATTTTGCTGAGTTCCGTATTGATATTACAGAAACTTCAACTGTTGGAACTGCTGTTCTTCCAGGAACAAGAGGTTCTTTAGGTTTATAATATGAATCAATTATTATTAACTGATTCTCCTTCTACTTCTTCTAATATTTCACCTACGAATGTTGATGATGCTTTCCGTGATGATTTAGGTAATTATGATTCTTATAATAATCCATATGATAATGGATCATGGAACTGGTTAACTGACCTTTTCAACGGTGGCAAAAGAAATCAATACGATCGTAACTTTGAAAAGTATTTATCTGATAGTCAATACCAAAGAATGTTTAAAGATTTAGAAGCTGCAGGAATTAATCCTTATTTGCTTCTTCAAAATGGTTTTGGTTCTCCTGGTAATTATTCTTATCAAGTTGGTAAAAATGAAGAAGGTAAAGATGCACTTAAAAATATTATCCTAACTTTAATGATGGTCGCGCGTGTTGCTGGTGCTTTCGCTGGTTAAAATTAACTGTTAAATATCGTTTGTATTTTCGGTATTTCTCCCTTATCTTGGCATATTGTATTAACTTACAATGTGCCTTTTTTTGTTCAACTTTTTTTAACAATTTTGTTGCAAAGTCGGACACTTTTTGATATAATTTAAGTATAGAAAAGAGGTAAAAGTTATGCATCATGTTGAATTGTTAACAGAAAAAGTTATTGATGAATTAGAGGCTTATGATTTTGAATATTCTTTATCACGTATCATGAATATTTATAAAGGTTGTGATTTTAATGATCAAAGATTTTGTAAAGCTATTAGAAAATTAATTAGAGGTGGTAAAAATGGCTATTAAAAAAATTAATAAAGAAATTAAGATTACTATATCCAGATATTTATTAAAAAAAGTTGAAGATCGTTGTAATGACTTGGACTATTCTAAAAGTGAATATCTTTGCTGGTTGATTCTTCATGATCTCGAAGATAATAATTGTCTGAATAAATAGGGGGTCTATCTTTAGGGGGTCTCCCCCCTTCGATAATATTTGGACACTTTTCGAAAGTGGCGCATAACTCTACTGCAGTTAAGTTGATATGCTCCGCTTTTTATTTTGTTCGAAGCAGCAACATATATCGGAGTATCCTCTATCGCATTTAATATCAGAAGAAAATTATATCAAACTTCTTTTTTTTGTCTTTTTCTTCAATACATCCCTCCGATGATAGGAGCCTCCTGGAAGGTTTTAAAGCGCGGTTAAAGTGACTTGTTTATTTATACGCGTGCGCGCGATTTAACGTGTGCGTGCGTATATCTAAAACGAGTCAGTCAGCGCTTTAAAAGGCGGAGGAGTTAGGGGTGTTAGGGGAAGAACAACCACGACCCGGGTTGTTCTGTCCCCTTACTTATAGCTTTAAAGTTAGTGTTGCATCTTTAGATGGAACGCGGGTGAATCGATGCAACAAAAAGAACGGGCATATTTCCTACTTGATTAATATATGCCCGTTCAATTCTTTTTTTTATAAATCTTTGTTTTCATCATGTTTTGTTAGTTCGTAAATTATATGTTTCAATTCAAAAATGCGACCGCTTAACCATTCGCGATACTTCCAGTTAGTTGATTTGCTGGCTTCATGTTTTAATGTTGTTAATCTCTTTGTTAATTTGTCTCTCATAGGTTGTAGTTCCTTTCAATATGCTAAAGGGGAAGTTTCCCCTTACGCGTTACCTCTCTTTAATAAGAAGGAAAGAAAACTTTATAGAAAAAGATTCTCTTTTCCTTTTAACCGTTCCATCAGGCAAGCCCTCAGAGAATACACTTCGCCCCCTACCCCCAACAATGGAAGTGAGAGAAAGTGTTCCGTCAGTATAAGCCGACTTCATACATAGACAAGCGCCCCCTCTTCTGCTTCACGAACGGTAAGTATAGCAACTGCTCTTGTCTTAAGGTTTCCCTTCTCCATATCCATATATAAAAACCCCTTTCAGAGTGTTCTATACTTAGGATTTGCGTACTCCCTATGTGAGTATAAAACCCTCTAAAAGAGGTTATTAATTGGAAGTACGCACCTTTATTATTTAGGTTAACTTGACTTTTTTCAAGCCTTTTTTAATGTATCATAGACAAAAAAAAAAAAAAAGTTAAAATTAATATATGAAATGTACAAGACCTTTATATGCAGTAAAAATATTTGATGGTGATCCATGTAAGATTAAAATACTTGGTAATTCTTCTGTTGATTATAATTTTAATAATCTTTGTGTTAAATATGGTCGTGATAATGTATTTACTCTTCCATGCGGTTCTTGTCCTGCTTGTAGAATAGCTTATAAATCTGACTGGTCTACTCGTTGTATGTGTGAATCTTTATATCATGAGAATAATTATTTTTTAACATTGACTTATGATGATTACCATTTAGGTGAGAATTATTTAACTCGTTCAGATATTGATAAGTTTTTTACTGATTTAAGAAATAATGGTTTTACTTTTAAATATTTTGGTTGTGGTGAATATGGTAGTCACTCAAAAAGAAAACATTGGCACATTATCTTATTTGGTCTTAATCTTGTTGATTTAGAGCCTTATAAGTTTAAGGCTAATTTATTACAGTCAAAGACTCTTAATAAGATCTGGAATAAAGGATTTATTACTATTGGTGATGTTACTCCTGATTCATGCGCTTATGTTGCTGGTTATGTGAATAAGAAAATCGATGAAGAAAAAAAAGGTTTTATCTTTATGTCTACACATCCAGGAATAGGGTCACAATATTTATTAGATAATTATCAGAATATTTATAAATATGATCATATTCAATTAAATAATGGTTTTACTGCCAGTGTTCCGCGTTACTTTGATAAATTGTTAAAAGTTATTGATAAGCCTTTATTTGATGTTGTTAAAAAGGCTCGTGCGCTTAAAGCTTCTGATATGCATTATTTAGAATTGTTTAATGCTGGTGTTAAGAATATGGAAGAACTGTATCCTAATAATAAAGTTATTGTTGATAATAAAGTGAGGGCTATTAAACGTGGATTATAATTTAATTTTTGACTGGTGTCGTTCCCATTGGCAATTAATATTAACTTGCTTTTTATCTTTTACTAATATTTTAATTTGTATCTTTAAATGTAAAATTAAGATTCAAAATGTTGATACTGTTTTTACACAGTTGTTATTAATTCTTCCTGATCTTGTTCGTGTTGCTGAAACTAAGTTTTCTGAACCTGGTTCAGGTCGTGATAAGTTAAGTTGGGTTCTTGAAGAATCTTTAAAATATATTTGTTTAGTTAGTGGTATGTCTGCTAAAGATGCTGCTGGCACTTATGGTGAACAAATTATTACAGCTATTGAATCTATTCTTGAATCCCCGACTAAAACTAACAAGGAGGATTAATTATGTTTGTTGGTAAACTTAGAGGACGTCGTAATAAACGTTCTTTCAAACGCGCGGTTCGCGTACATGGTAAGTTAAACAATGTAGTTACTCTTAAACGTGGAGGCCCGCGTATATGATATTTGAGTTAACTGCTACTTACTCCAAACTTAACGAATGCTTTTATTTTTATGGTGCTAAGCATTCATCCGTAGAAGATATTGCTACGGAAATCATAAGAAGTCTTAAAGTTACTCCAAAAGAAAAACTTGCTTCTTATAAAGATATGTCATTTGTGCATATTGGTACGTTTGATGATGTGACTGGTGAGATTACTCCATGTCATAAGGTTATATTTAGTTTTAATCAGTATTTACCATCTGATGTGGTGGCTATTGATAATGATTAAGTATATTACTGATGTTGGTACTGTTGAATATTCAGATAAACTTTCTCCAGTTACAAAAGAAGATGACATTGTAGATTTTGGTTTTAAAAACAAAATTGAAAAAGTCGGTGATGGTGAAGATGAATATATTCTTGTTCCTACCGAATATGAAGTTTCTCGTAAAAATCGTGCCGCATATATTAATAGCTTTAATGATCAAGTTGGTTTAAAGGCTATTGAAAAACAATTACTAGTTCAAGAACTTCAAGAGGTTCTTTATGATGATGGCATTATTGATTTAACTAAGATTCCTGATGACCCAGTAAAACTTAGACAGTGGATTATTGATTCTAAACAAAAATATTATAATAGTGGAATTGATTTAGGTACTGTCGAACAAGCCGCTGGAGCTACTCAAGAAGAAATTATGGAAGCGGTTAAAAAAGTTTTAGCTGCTAATCAAGCAAATGGAGGTGAACAACAATGAGTAATTTAAGTCAATCTATTTCCCCTACTATTCATTTAAATCGTTTTAAATATACTAAACATCCTATTCATGCTACTACTTTTAAACACGGTGAATTATTTCCTATTTGGTGTAGTAATTTACTTGTTCCTGGTACTGAGTTGAATGTTAATTTATCTTCTTTAATTAGACAAAATACCCCTATTTTCCCTGCATACGGTAATATTGAGTTCCAGGCTGATGCCTTCTGGGTTCCAGCTTCTCAGTTATGGAAATATAGTGAATTATTCTTTGGTGCTAAAAAGTCTAATAAGATAACAGATGATTTTATTCCTTTTTCTAAGCCTGCTCTTACTGAATATTTAATCCCTAATATTTCTCTATTTAAAAATGGTGTTGAAGTTCAAAAATTACAACATTATTTAGGTAAACCTTTAGTTACTGCTAACGCTTCAAAAACTGATTATGGTCGTGTTTCTATTCTTAAAGAACGTGCTTATTATCATATTTGGAATAATTTCTATCGTTGCCAAAACTATCAACAACCTGTATTAGTCAATATTGGTAAAAATGGTTATATTTCTGATCCTTTTGATGCTGTTGGTAAAGTTTATAATGGCACTAATTATGTTGGTATTCAGAATGCTGGTTATCCATTAATGAAGGTTTGCAAAGCATTTGATTATTTCACTGCTGGTACTATTGAACCATCTTCTTTGAAAGTTTCTCTTCCATTAGGTGAGTTTGCTCCAGTTGTTCTTTATAATAATAGAGTTGCATCTGGTGGTGCTTTACCTTCAGGAACTGCTTTAAAAACTTTTGAATCTGCTGCTGCTGCTGGTGGTATTGCTCGTGTTGGTACTGGTACTGAAGGTGATGGTTATGCTTATGCTGATTTATCTCAGGCTTCTGCTGCTACTATCGACACATTAAAAGCCGCTGTTTCTACTGAACATTATTTAGAAAAATTAGACAATTATTGTGGTGATTATTATAATGGTGTTCTTCGTGGCATTTATGGTACTTCAAATGGTGATTTAAATACTAATAGACCTGAACATTTAGGTTCATGTAAGTTTAACATTAATGTTAATCAAGTTACTGCTATGGCTGATACTACTCAAAATGGTGGTGTTAAACCTGCTGGCTCTTCTGCTGCTGTTTCTATTACTGGAAATAAATCTCATTTATTCCATAAGGCTGTATCTGAACACGGTTATATTATGATTCTTGGTTTTGCTCGTGTACGTGATCAAGTTTATTCACAAGGTATTGACCGTGATGATTCTAAAGTTTCTCCATTAGAGTTCTTTAATCCATATTTCACATTCTTAAGTGATCAAGAAATTAAAAATAAAGAGTTATATTTAAATGGTGATGGTAACGACGATAAAACATTTGCTTTCCAAGAGTCTTGGGCTGAATATCGTTATAGTTTAAGTAAAGCATCTGGATACATGGATGTAAAAGCTCCTAATACTATTGGTAAATTATGGTCTTATGCTACTGAGTTTCCTGGTTTACCTGTTTTAAATGAATCTTGGATTAGTGAGAATCGTGATTTTGTTGCTCGTACTTTAACAACTGGCACTTCTTCACCATATGATTATTTTGCTGAGTTCCGTATTGATATTACAGAAACTTCAACTGTTGGAACTGCTGTTCTTCCAGGAACAAGAGGTTCTTTAGGTTTATAATATGAATCAATTATTATTAACTGATTCTCCTTCTACTTCTTCTAATATTTCACCTACGAATGTTGATGATGCTTTCCGTGATGATTTAGGTAATTATGATTCTTATAATAATCCATATGATAATGGATCATGGAACTGGTTAACTGACCTTTTCAACGGTGGCAAAAGAAATCAATACGATCGTAACTTTGAAAAGTATTTATCTGATAGTCAATACCAAAGAATGTTTAAAGATTTAGAAGCTGCAGGAATTAATCCTTATTTGCTTCTTCAAAATGGTTTTGGTTCTCCTGGTAATTATTCTTATCAAGTTGGTAAAAATGAAGAAGGTAAAGATGCACTTAAAAATATTATCCTAACTTTAATGATGGTCGCGCGTGTTGCTGGTGCTTTCGCTGGTTAAAATTAACTGTTAAATATCGTTTGTATTTTCGGTATTTCTCCCTTATCTTGGCATATTGTATTAACTTACAATGTGCCTTTTTTTGTTCAACTTTTTTTAACAATTTTGTTGCAAAGTCGGACACTTTTTGATATAATTTAAGTATAGAAAAGAGGTAAAAGTTATGCATCATGTTGAATTGTTAACAGAAAAAGTTATTGATGAATTAGAGGCTTATGATTTTGAATATTCTTTATCACGTATCATGAATATTTATAAAGGTTGTGATTTTAATGATCAAAGATTTTGTAAAGCTATTAGAAAATTAATTAGAGGTGGTAAAAATGGCTATTAAAAAAATTAATAAAGAAATTAAGATTACTATATCCAGATATTTATTAAAAAAAGTTGAAGATCGTTGTAATGACTTGGACTATTCTAAAAGTGAATATCTTTGCTGGTTGATTCTTCATGATCTCGAAGATAATAATTGTCTGAATAAATAGGGGGTCTATCTTTAGGGGGTCTCCCCCCTTCGATAATATTTGGACACTTTTCGAAAGTGGCGCATAACTCTACTGCAGTTAAGTTGATATGCTCCGCTTTTTATTTTGTTCGAAGCAGCAACATATATCGGAGTATCCTCTATCGCATTTAATATCAGAAGAAAATTATATCAAACTTCTTTTTTTTGTCTTTTTCTTCAATACATCCCTCCGATGATAGGAGCCTCCTGGAAGGTTTTAAAGCGCGGTTAAAGTGACTTGTTTATTTATACGCGTGCGCGCGATTTAACGTGTGCGTGCGTATATCTAAAACGAGTCAGTCAGCGCTTTAAAAGGCGGAGGAGTTAGGGGTGTTAGGGGAAGAACAACCACGACCCGGGTTGTTCTGTCCCCTTACTTATAGCTTTAAAGTTAGTGTTGCATCTTTAGATGGAACGCGGGTGAATCGATGCAACAAAAAGAACGGGCATATTTCCTACTTGATTAATATATGCCCGTTCAATTCTTTTTTTTATAAATCTTTGTTTTCATCATGTTTTGTTAGTTCGTAAATTATATGTTTCAATTCAAAAATGCGACCGCTTAACCATTCGCGATACTTCCAGTTAGTTGATTTGCTGGCTTCATGTTTTAATGTTGTTAATCTCTTTGTTAATTTGTCTCTCATAGGTTGTAGTTCCTTTCAATATGCTAAAGGGGAAGTTTCCCCTTACGCGTTACCTCTCTTTAATAAGAAGGAAAGAAAACTTTATAGAAAAAGATTCTCTTTTCCTTTTAACCGTTCCATCAGGCAAGCCCTCAGAGAATACACTTCGCCCCCTACCCCCAACAATGGAAGTGAGAGAAAGTGTTCCGTCAGTATAAGCCGACTTCATACATAGACAAGCGCCCCCTCTTCTGCTTCACGAACGGTAAGTATAGCAACTGCTCTTGTCTTAAGGTTTCCCTTCTCCATATCCATATATAAAAACCCCTTTCAGAGTGTTCTATACTTAGGATTTGCGTACTCCCTATGTGAGTATAAAACCCTCTAAAAGAGGTTATTAATTGGAAGTACGCACCTTTATTATTTAGGTTAACTTGACTTTTTTCAAGCCTTTTTTAATGTATCATAGACAAAAAAAAAAAAAAAGTTAAAATTAATATATGAAATGTACAAGACCTTTATATGCAGTAAAAATATTTGATGGTGATCCATGTAAGATTAAAATACTTGGTAATTCTTCTGTTGATTATAATTTTAATAATCTTTGTGTTAAATATGGTCGTGATAATGTATTTACTCTTCCATGCGGTTCTTGTCCTGCTTGTAGAATAGCTTATAAATCTGACTGGTCTACTCGTTGTATGTGTGAATCTTTATATCATGAGAATAATTATTTTTTAACATTGACTTATGATGATTACCATTTAGGTGAGAATTATTTAACTCGTTCAGATATTGATAAGTTTTTTACTGATTTAAGAAATAATGGTTTTACTTTTAAATATTTTGGTTGTGGTGAATATGGTAGTCACTCAAAAAGAAAACATTGGCACATTATCTTATTTGGTCTTAATCTTGTTGATTTAGAGCCTTATAAGTTTAAGGCTAATTTATTACAGTCAAAGACTCTTAATAAGATCTGGAATAAAGGATTTATTACTATTGGTGATGTTACTCCTGATTCATGCGCTTATGTTGCTGGTTATGTGAATAAGAAAATCGATGAAGAAAAAAAAGGTTTTATCTTTATGTCTACACATCCAGGAATAGGGTCACAATATTTATTAGATAATTATCAGAATATTTATAAATATGATCATATTCAATTAAATAATGGTTTTACTGCCAGTGTTCCGCGTTACTTTGATAAATTGTTAAAAGTTATTGATAAGCCTTTATTTGATGTTGTTAAAAAGGCTCGTGCGCTTAAAGCTTCTGATATGCATTATTTAGAATTGTTTAATGCTGGTGTTAAGAATATGGAAGAACTGTATCCTAATAATAAAGTTATTGTTGATAATAAAGTGAGGGCTATTAAACGTGGATTATAATTTAATTTTTGACTGGTGTCGTTCCCATTGGCAATTAATATTAACTTGCTTTTTATCTTTTACTAATATTTTAATTTGTATCTTTAAATGTAAAATTAAGATTCAAAATGTTGATACTGTTTTTACACAGTTGTTATTAATTCTTCCTGATCTTGTTCGTGTTGCTGAAACTAAGTTTTCTGAACCTGGTTCAGGTCGTGATAAGTTAAGTTGGGTTCTTGAAGAATCTTTAAAATATATTTGTTTAGTTAGTGGTATGTCTGCTAAAGATGCTGCTGGCACTTATGGTGAACAAATTATTACAGCTATTGAATCTATTCTTGAATCCCCGACTAAAACTAACAAGGAGGATTAATTATGTTTGTTGGTAAACTTAGAGGACGTCGTAATAAACGTTCTTTCAAACGCGCGGTTCGCGTACATGGTAAGTTAAACAATGTAGTTACTCTTAAACGTGGAGGCCCGCGTATATGATATTTGAGTTAACTGCTACTTACTCCAAACTTAACGAATGCTTTTATTTTTATGGTGCTAAGCA
>CATQJL010000288.1:0-16300 GCA_958299035.1 Cylicocyclus nassatus | reverse complement strand
AGCAGTGGTATCAACGCAGAGTACTCGTGTCGATTACCTTCTTTATCTCGTTCATACTCCTATCGATTACTCTTCACCTTCTTCTTTTTTGTTTCCGGTCTTACCAAGACCTCCGAAGTCGTTGTCGTCGTCGTTTCCGGACGGCTTGACAGACTTGGTTGCTTTCTCTACCTCCCCGGCATACTCCACCATCTTCTTCATCTGCTCCTCGTAGGTCTTTTTCTCAAACTCTGCGTCCTCCGTAAAGGCCTTATATACAAAAGCCTGAATGTTGCAGCTGATGATGTAAGATGTTTTGCTAACGCCACCGTTCTGCAGCATGGTCATCTTATTCTCCTCCTCAACTCCGAAGAGAGGATCTAGATTGAACGTGACCTCCGTCATGAGAGCCGTGCGCGGATCGGTGTTGAACTGCGCCTTGGCGTATGCTATCTCCAGCTGCTTGATGATTACCGGGTTTACCTTGGCTTGGCGTGCGCCCTGCAACTCCTGCATGAGGATCGTTGTGTTGGCGATATCGAACTTTGTCGGCACGTTGATGCCCGGGAGCATCGCTTCGCGCTTCTTCTTATCGGCAATCGTCTCGCGATATCGGTACTCGTTGATAAAGTAGTAGATATTGTCCATGTTCCGGACGATGTTCTCTGCCACGCGGTTGACAAAGTTGTTAAGCTCGTTTGCGTCGTATGCCTTAGCAACACCGGACTGGTCTATTGGGGTCTCGGCCAGAAACTCCATGTTTACTGCGGCCAGCGCGTCGCGGCATTTATCGCGCACCAACTTATCCAGCAGGTTCGCAATCTCCGTTGACTTCTGCACGTAGCCGACCGGAGGTGTCGGGATGTTTCCCTCTCCTACATTCTGTGCGTGCACAACGTAAGTGCCGTATGGGCTTGATGTGCTGATGATACCACTGCCGCCACACTTCTTACACTTGATCTTGTTGCCATCCTCATCCAGAGTAAACTTGCCGTCCTTATCGCGCAAGTATCCACTACCCTTACAATCCGGGCACTCTGTGTTGGAGTACACATACTTTTCCGAGAAAACGTGCTGAACGAGCTCTGCCTGCAAGTCGCTATATAGACGAGCTGCCTCGTCGAGGTCGTCGACCATTCCGGAGAGGAAACTGTCGTAGATGGTGTCATTGTTAACACGGGAATAGAAAACGCCACCAACCTTCCAAGCCGGGAGTTTACCGATGTTGTGCTTAACGAGCGTCTTATCGAATTCGTTCTGCCCGTTTTCCTCAAAACGAATGAACTCGTTTTCGGTGAGCACATAGTATATGCGGCCATTCTTGGACACACGTTTGCCGTTTCCGTTATTCGTGTAGTACGTGGTCTTATCGTTTGACAGCAGGATCGCGTACTCGTCCTCCACGAAGTCAACGATCTGCGAGCTGCTGAAGAACTTAGCCACTGGCTTTCGGTACTCGCTGCGCGATTTCGGCAGTTTCTCCATCACGACTGCCACGATACCATTCGCGTCGATAAGCGACTGACTTAGCAGCTCCGAGAACACCCAGTTCGTTATGCTGGTCATAACCGGGTAATTGAACTCGCAGTAGTCTTGCAGGGTTTCCCCGTCAGCGATGCTCTTTGGCGACGCATCAGCCTTGTAGTCGATGCTCCAGTCCTGCGCCCGGCGAATCTTCTCCAGCGAACTAATGACCTTGCAGATAGGGTTCTTGGTCTTCGACTTGTAGATTTTCTCGCGGTACTTCTTTACCTCCTCCGGCTCTTTAGGTCGGCGCTCCGAGATTATCGCCTTGGGCATCTCTCCGTTGTAGTGAACACGCAGTCGCTCTGCGAGCTTGACGCACGTTCCTCTGTTGCTGTAGGTGGCCGTGATGGCATCCAGCAGGTCTTGTTGTGATTCGATTTTCATATTAGTAGTTTGAATTTCTGTGTATAACGTTCTCTTTCATTTTGAATGTGGCTCTTGCCAACTCCAGACCGCAAGCCGTTCTGTCTTTCTCATCCCAGTTGATGTCGTACTTATCGCTCTTCATAAGGCTTATGCCATTCATACGAACCTCATCACACGACAACATCAGCGCGATGGCCTCATGAACATCGTCCGGGAGATAATCAGTCTCGGCCAGTCTCTCTTTGCACGTTTCCGAAAACAAGACGATGTTTCTGCCGGACAGAGTTGTGTAGACCTCATCGTTTTGCTGATACTGCGGATCGTACAGACGGATTGGTAAATCAATCTCCAATGGCACACTCATGCTGCCAAATGGGATGTCGAAAGCGTCCTCATAGCACTTGTAGATTGAGTGCGTGATTTCATAGTCATTGTCTACCACCTTCTTGAGCGAATTAGATATGTGCGTTGGGATGATGGCTCGATACTCGTACTCGATGTTGATGTCAAAACTTGACCCGAAAATTGGTCTGTATTCCTGTGACAATAAGCCAGTTCCACTTTTTGCACAAGACACAGAAAAGTCTATCGCATCAATAGCCACATCAGCGGCTATATTCATACTGATTGTTGCAGTCATCGCCTCACTAGTTCTCCTTATCTCACGTTCGGATTCACCATATTTTGTTTTGACAATCAGCAAACATATGTCTGATTCTGTCCCTATAATTGGAGGTATGTGGAACGTTACGACAACATTCATAGTTGTGCTATACACACCACTCGGCATGGGTGTTTTTACGTTCTTAATTGTTCCATAGACCACTCGGTGTACGCTAATATCGATTACTTTTTGAAATCTATCAATAGGGAACGTTACCCCCTCCTCAAACGCCTCGTGGTCTGGACTGTAGTTATCGACAGCCTTTGCGATTCTAAAACAACCGTTATCCGGAACATGCACCATGTCTGCCTGAGTTATCTTTACCACACTAACACGGCTGATTGTCTCAATTGGTGCTATCGTTCCGGCCGGAACTATTACGTTCCCGTCATTATCACACAACGCATACACATCGCCAGCGCCTTGTGTGGCATCCGTAAACACGATGTCATTTTTTCCGGATATAGGCAGCGCCACACCGCACGTCTCTTGCACGTTCACATCGTGCATATTGATAAATTGCTTACTCATGATTATTATCTTCTCGTTTTGGAATCAACTTAAAATCCGCCATTCCGGTCTTGACCTCGTATGTCATTTCCTTAATCCAGCATGGCTCTCCGTTTACAACTATAAGTCCGTAAGGGTTGCTTTCAATGGCTCGATATTGACTTTGGCTTATTGGGTAGGACAACGTTAGTATCTCCGCCTTAAGAACGGATGGCGTGTTTTCTATATCTCCATACTCCTCGTGAGAATCGGAATCAACTGCCAACGTTGTGTAGTCAGTTTCACTTGGAAGTGAATATGCTACGTTGTAGTTCATCTCACCACCGTTCATCTTCATGCCCGACGGACTGCTTGAACGGAATAATATGCCCTTTCTCCTCATCGCGTTGTACCATGGTGATATGCGTGCATTAAACTCATCATTCGGAGCGTATACACACGGTTTCCCATCAATCGGAATGACTCCGGCTGGAATGAGCAACGTGCCATCGCTATTTATGCCGAGCTCAAAAACAAAGATGTTCTCATCGTACTTGAACTCCTCGGAACTATCGACTTGCTTTCTTGCTCTAATCGTCTCTGTGATAGCGTAGTTGTCCGAAATAAAATCGCTCAAATACGATTTTTCTGTTGACAGCGCCTTTATCGATGATTCGAACCTACGCACACCTTGGATACTATCTATCGCGTTGAAATCCTCCTGTGTCGCGTATTTCTTATACCCAACCTCAATAGACGTGACTACGGAGTCCGGATCAAACTCGCGCTCGATGCTATTCGCTCCATCTATCGTGAGTAATACATCGTCCTTATAGAACCACCTCCATGGCTCAACTTGCACAAACGTATTATTCCCGTCCTTAACGATTCCCCAGCCGATGCAGTCTATTGCATCAAGCGACTCGATGGCCTTCTTAAAGGATAGCATTATGCCTCTTTCGAATTTGGAGTTTGTGAATAGGTCACGGAGCTTGTAACCGTTTGTGATGGCCTTTGCTGCACCTCCTCCAACCGGTGCTGGCGTTGTGTTGTACCATTCACTCTTTAGGCTCATCGCGTTCTCACTCACGGACTCAATAATCGTGTTGAGTGCACTTTCGACTGTTATCATATTAACCTCTGTTCCGTTTCGGTTCACGTTATCGTACATAACAACACGAAACTCGCTCTGCTCCGATGGCTCTAAAATCGGGTATAAATAATCCGAATCACCTAAGCCATCAAAGTAAATATACGGATAAAGGATGTCTGTTCCCTGAAATGCCCCACTCTCGTTAAGATCGACTCGCTGATTGTTATTGTCCCTATTAAAGACAACCCCTGGAGACCTGACCGCATATGAAAACTGCCCGTCCCTATACACTGCAATGGCCGCACCGATGACAACGTTTCCGGTAAAGTAACCAGTCCTAATGCGACCTACCATCCTAAACGTTGCATTTGCAATAGTTCCAGTACCGTACTTTTCCTCATGATCCGGAGATGGGAAAACACCTAATCCAAGCGTCTCTGCGTCCTGAGCCGTTCGGCCTTTCTCGTCAAACTGACCGATGTATCCATACTCGTTAAGCGTGTCATCGAAACGAAACATCGCCTTATCTACAGCGTGAGTGATAGTTCCGTTTGGATAGAAATCGTCACCACTGATTTGTTTTGGGTTGAGCATAAAGAATCTGTTCACGTGCGGAAGACTACGTGGTGGAACGACCACGCCTTTCCATTGAGGTTTATCCTTTAGGTAATCTCCATCAATCGTTCTTGTGGAGTCAAGATTGACATCTACCGTCGAGCGATTGTTGAATATGGTTTTATCCCCGATCTCGCCCACCTTGCAGGTTATCTTTCGATATTTCTCCTTGGTGTCGCGTAGAGTGCTCAGGTCAAGAACCCCGGAAAAGAAAACTCTACCAGCCTCATCTGTACAAGTGTACGTGATTTCACTATCTATGTCCTCGTTGTATGCGTTTTCGATAAGCGCTGCACCATCTTCCACGAAACCAAGCTCACCAACCGAAACACTTGCAGACATACCGTGATATTCCGAACGGTTGATGCGCATTTTGAGTGCATCGAAGCCTATCGGTTCTTTGATGGTTACCTCAAACGCCTTCGGATCAATTAGCCTGCATTTAACTTTCGAAAGATCACTCGCTAGCAATAGCCCAACCTTCCCAGTAGAAAGTGTCACGGTTTGTGATTCTCCATCTTTAACTCTGACAATCGTTTGCACCGTCTGATCTACTGAATATGAATCTACCTGCCCCACAATCACATCAATACCATCTGCCTCAATATAGACGGTGTATTTAGTGTCAAATTGATATGTCGGGAATCCATTCGTCGGAGTGGCCGTCTGTAGTTTGTATGGAAAACCAGGAAACCATTGTTGCAAAAGTTGAGCATAGAGCCCTCCAAAATCAACACCCTCTTTGAGTATTGTTACTTTTTGTGTCAGTTTATGAGTTAGTTCCATGATGCGTTGTATTTTTTGTTAAGATAGCGTCTTGTGTCGCCTCCGTTGCTAACAAGCACACCATCCCGATCAACGTTGACAGTTACCGCGTTCTGCGGTGGTATGTTCTTTGCTACGGCCGCGCCCAATCGATCATAGTCAATCTTCCATCCGGATTCCGTCCTTGTTATCATCCCCGTTGTGTCGATGTCCGGACGGTCTGGTATAGCGAGCATCGGTACTCCGTACTCTCCCCAAGTGTTAGGACGGTCTATTTTGTTGTGAGGAACGATAGAAGCACCCTCCGGGACATACATCAACTCTGCACCTTTTTCACCGACGATAGCGTACTCACCTTTACCGCCTTTACGACCCTTAGCGTATTGCGCAATCGGCTTAGCTGCCGCAATAGCAAGTTGGGCAGCGCCCATCACTCCTGCGATAACGGATGCGGCAATACCCCAAGGAGTTGCACCAAGTTGACCTATTGTGGTGGTGATAGCAAGCGCAGTCTGCAATCCAATGTCAATCATTGTCTGCGCCTTTTTATACCGAGCAGCCTTCATCTCGAGTTCCGCTTTCTTTTTTTCGTAGTCCTTTTCGCTAATGTATTTCTTGTTAGCGTTCTTTGCCGCCTCTTCCGCGTCCGTGGTATACATCTCATCCAGAGCGTCCATTTCGGCCTGCACCTGCGAATTAAGCATATCAAATGCCATACCGCTCAACTGTTGCATATAACCAATAGCAGTCGACAATCCGTCTGTTATCGCTTGCATCTTATCCGTTTCCAGTTGAACCTCTGCTGCGTTTCGTTGACGCGTAATCTCTAGCATCTGGTCTTGATAATCCTGGTAGGAAATGAGCCCTTGCGCATACTTACTCTCAATCACACTCTCTTGCGCATCATATAGAGCGCTCTCGGCATTAAACCTTTGTTCTAGCGCGTCCAATTTGCTTATGCCTTGTGATTGTGCCACCTCATCCTCTGCTTTCGTCAGAGCGCGTTGTAGTGTACGGATACTGTCTTCGCGGATGGCGATTTCCTTCTCTCCCTCCTCGCGAGTCAAATCCTCACGCTCCTTATTAGCTTTCAGTTGAATCTGCGTAATCATACGCTCTTTCTCCTCTACCGTCGCGGTCGAGCGATTGACGGCATCTATCTCCATCTGTTCATTCTCGTCAATCTGCGATCTACGGGCGCTGTAGTAATTCTCCCACACCAATAGTTGTCCCTCTACGCCCTCAGCTCCAGTCAACGCACGTGTGGCGCTCTCTGCCATCTCGATGTCAATCTCTGTCAGTCTCTTTGCCTGTTCGTTCTTGCGAGCGATCTCGTCATCGTCTATGCGTTTGAGGTCTGCTTGCAGTTGCATACGGATAGCATCCACCTCTGCTTTATATGCTTTCTCACCCATGACCTGCTTATCCAGCGAATCAATACGCAGTTGTGCCTCTGCTTCTGTCACTTGCTTTGTGAGCGCAATTTGTTGCGCGTAGTCGGCCTCAGTGCCGCCAGACTGTGACATAGACGTGAGCAGGTTTTTCTGCTCCTGAATCGATGTCTGTTGCGCTTGTAGAGCATACTTCTTGCGAACATCTGCAATTTCCTTGGCTTGTTTAGCCAGCAGAGCCTTGCGTAGTTCGGTCTCCTCTTTTGAGTTGCCCTGCACAGCTTTTAACTGCTCCTTGTAGTTGGCGTTGATCTGAGCAATCTCCTTAGTAGCACCCTCCTTCATCATGTCTATTCGCAGTTGATTGGTCTGCTCGCGCATCTGTTCCTGCTGGCGCAGCAGCTCCAGTTCGTCATCAGCCTGCTTCTTGCGTGCGTCCGAACGCTCCTGCTCTAGGTCTTTACCTTTCTTTACGGCATCGTAGTAGTTCTGCTCTGCCTCGGCAAGTTCCTCTTGCAGTTTTTTGTACTTCTTGCTGCCTTCGCGAGCCTCGCGCAGTTGGATGGCTTTCGCATCGCGCATCTTCTGCAATTGCTCAACCTGGTCGTTGTTGAGTTTTATTTCTTGATTCGTGTATTTTGTTGTATCGCTAGCAGCCTGCTTGGCAAAGTTGGCGCGTATCTGTGCCATTTCAACCTCGGACGCGTTACGTTTCTTGGCTTCCAGTAGAGCATTCTCCTCTGCCTCCGATATCTTCTTCACCTGTTGCTCTCGGTCATAGGCGCGCTTGGATGCCGTAATAGCTTGTTTGGCTTGTATCTTTTCTAGTTCCTTTGATGCGTCTGCATAGGCTTTTTCTGCCTTTCCGGCTGCAGTGAATGAATGAACGAGTTTATACACACCAATACCCAATGCCGCAAACGCAGCAATGGCGGTCAGTACAATGGCCACAATCACTCCGATTGGGTTTGCAGCCATTGCTGCATTCAAACTCCATTGCGCCGTTTCGGCAGCACCTACAGCAGCAGTCTCTGCAGTAGTCGCCGCTGTGTTAGCCACCGTGGACGCTGTCTCTGCAGTCTCGGCTTCTACAACCTTCATCTTGTTTTTGGCTCGTACCTTCTCCAGAGCGTTATTGAGCACTACCATAGCAGCGCTATCCTTATTGAGGACATTAGCCACAGACTGCACACCATTTAGGATAGAGAGCACTGCTTGTACTTTATAGAAAGCCGTTTGCAACCCCTCAAGCTCGCCACCGAATAACTCCACCGTAGATGTTGCCGTATTGAATGCGCCAGCTATTCCAGAGCCAACCGACATCGCCGCGTCAAGATTCATTGTGTCGCTTGCAAGCACGTTGATTCTCTGCTGCAGGTCTCCCATCTGGTCTTGTAGGGCAGCAGCCTTGACTGCTACTTTCTCATACATGTCGCCCATATTGCCGGACTCCTCCATTTCCATCATGAGATTTCGCATCTCACGAATCTGCGCCATTGCGCTCTTGGTACTACCCTCTAGCAGGTTGGATGCCTTTGAGTTCTGCTCAATGGTCGTGATGCTTTTTTTCGTAGCCTCCTGCTCCTCTTTGAGTGCCTTTGCCTTTTCCCGGTACTCCTTATCGAGTTTACGGACGGCCTCCGTGTTATTGTTGGTTGCGTCCGTGTATCCCTTAAGCGTGATCTTGTTGTGCACGTACTCCTTGGCAAGATCACTCATCTGGTCTTCGAGCTCTTGCGACTTCTTCTTTTGGTCGTCCAGCGCCTTGCGAACCTCCGATGTGTGATCCTCACCGAGTAGCTTGATTATGATTTTGTTATCTGCCATGCCTTGATTTTAATTCGCGCATCTGTTTCTTTGCCTCCTCGTTCTGCTTTTCGATGCGCTCGATTTCTCTATTTAGTTTTGCCATGAACTCCAGAAACGTCATGTCGTCCGGAACGTGTCTGCTCTCCCCGGCGACGATCTCTTTCCATCGTTCGTACTGCTCTATTCGTTTGTTGATGTAGCTGTATGGAGAATCTCCTGCTGCAACGCGTTGAACTGGTCGTTGAGACGAGTATAGGCGTCCAAATCGACTCCGACAGTCCTTAAGAAGGGCATTAATTCCAGTAATGGCGTCTGCATAAAAAAATCGTGCACCCCTTTATCCTTTCTCCACTTGGCGATTTTCTTTTCAGCGTACTCCGGCTCATATACAAGCGGATTCTCTGTTTTATCAAAGAAGCAGATGCTGGCCAACTTATACATCAAGTCCACATCAGTTGTCATGCGCAGGCGCTGCGCCAGCACCTCGTTGAGGGCGTTGATGCGGAAGATATCGATCTCCTTGCTCTTGAGCAGCTGCTGCATCGCCTTTACGTGCTCCGTTAGGTACTCCCGGCTGCAACGCATGGTTATCTCGTCATACACACACATCGCCGAAAGGCCGCGCTCGTATGGTAGGTTGGCGATATCTGCGTAGCGGTAGTATTTAGTACCACCGGATGTAAACGCATATTCGATGCGGTACTTCTGTTCCTGCTTGCGGCGCTTATCCAATTCTCTGCGCCACAGTTCTGCGAGTTCTTTGATTAGTCCCATATCTCTTTGATTTTTTCAGTTAGATTATCCTTATTGCCCCACGCTATTCTGTAACCGGAGAGCATCAAACTCCACACTCCCTTTATCGGCCAGATGCGCAGCGTGTAAAACTTGCCATCGTGTGTGGCGGTGTAGTAATCGTTTGTGCCACCACTGCAGGCACACCCGTGTCTGCTAAACACAAACCCTAATTGTTGTGCAGCATTAGTCATGGCTATGTAGGTATGTAGCGATTATACTATTAAGACCGATGACTGCGACCATCGTCGGCAGCACTTGCCAACTGAAGCCGAAGAGCACCGGGTAAACGATTATCGTCCACACTCCACCCATGCACACAAGGCACTCGAATAAAGGCTTGCGCAGCACGGAGAGGTGCAGACGGTCGAGAAACTCGCCCAGCGCGTTCGCCGGACGGAAGAAGATCATCCCTTCCCACGTGCAAACGTGGATGGCGGTGATGATGAGCGATAGTATGACGATGCGGTCTATCATTATTGAATTTGAGTTAGTTCTTTAAAGTACCGATGGAAGTAGTATCGGTTGTTATCTAGGAAGTCGGCCTGCTGCGCCACATTCTCACGGTTGACCTTGAGAGGTTTATTCTCATCGTCGGCCATCACGTTCTCAAAGTCCCAGATGGCTTCCTTGCAGCGCTCCACGTCATATACGATATCGTACTGCTCAAAGAGCGAGTTCATGAAGTAGCGACTGTCGGCCAGCCTTGGGTTTGTGCCGGAGTACTGCATTTGGCTCTTGGATAACCCGAAGTATGCCTTTATGACATCGTAGTTGTTTAGCAGCGACATCGTGGTGGCATTGCGTCCGGCGCAATCTCCGGTCACCATCCAATACGCTCCCGGATAGTCTCGCTCTATTGCCTCGCACACCATGCGCGTTGTGGCGTTCTCGAGCTTGTAGCACTGGATACCACGCACGCTTCCGTTGATGTGCTGCAGCAGGGTGCACGTCATTGGGTTTCTGTTGAAGTCCCATGTCTGCACCAGAGGATAATCCGGATCGTACTGCGTGTGCCCCACGTGCCGCCTTCTGTCGAAAGCAAACAGCCACAACTTCTCGTTGATGGCCATCGGGTTCTGCTGGTACTGCGTCTCAAAGATGAAGCGGTTAGCCGCCTTGATCTTGTGCAGTTCCTCAACGGTGTGGCGGAAAGACCAGAGGGCTACTTCGCGCCCGTCGCTATCAACTGACAAAGCTGGCAAAGATAGCACCTCCCAGTCCTTCGGCTCTAGGTTCATCAAGTATCCGCAGAGGTCTTCCTTGTGCAGGCGCTGCATGATAATAATGATGGGTGTGTTTCGGTCGTTGGTACGACTGCGGATGGTGTTCTCAAACCACGTGTTCACCTTTTGGCGCACCGTCGGCGAATCTGCGTCGAGTGGCTTTAATGGGTCGTCGATTATGATTGCACCTCCCCACACCGGGTCGTCAACAATGTCAAAGTCGGTATCCACCTCCTCCCGGACGATACCAGCACCGAATCCGGTGATCTGTCCTCCGGAAGATGCGGCGTACACTCCGCCACCCTCTGTGGTGTACCATTTCTTTTTCGAGTGGGACTTCCAATCCACTCGCACCCAAGGAAACACCTCCTTGTACCAATCGGACGATATCGCGTTGAGGATATTTTCGCTATTATCCTCCGCGAGCTTTGCCGAGTAGGACGTTAGGATGTACTTCGACTTGGGGTTTATCCCGAGCCCCTTCTTGACAAATGCCTTCAGGAACTCCGTCTTTGTATAACGAGGTGGCAGGTTTATCATCAGTCGCCTCGTCTCGCCACGGAACACTCTGTCGAGCGCCTCGGCAATCTTCTCGTGATGCCCACCTACCACAAACTTGCGTCCATTCTCCTGCTTGAAAAAGTAACGTGTCGCAAACATCGTATCGACCACGCACTTTGCTGCTATGACCTCCGATGATGTTGCCATATTACTAAATATCAATCTCAGTTTGTTTTAGCAGTTCCTGCGCCTCCTTCATCGACAAACCCTTGCGAGTGACCGCGATTGGTTCGCCGTCCTTGCCAGTTAGCTCGGTCTGGTTGCGCTGTTTCCAACGCTCCGGGTCAACGTTCGTGAGAGCAAAGATAATCGCCGCAGTGTTGGGGTGCACGTGCTTCTTGGTCATTACCTGGTTCTTGATGACTGGCTTGCCATTTTTATCTGTAACGTACTCGGTGCGCGTCTCCGTGTAGTCGTAGCCTTCACAGAGCTTAAAAAGGCTCTCCTCGGCCGTCTTTGCGATGTTCCGCTTGAACTCGTCCTTTGCTGTTTTAATAGCGTCCGAAAAGTCCGAACTGTTGCTCATCCACCGATAGAACGTGTCCTTGCGTATGTCCATCGCCTTACAGAAGCGCTCGATTGTAGCGCCACCGTACTCGGAGAGTCCGTTTTGACTGACCCACTCTCTGCACTCCTGTATTTTAGACGATGTTAGTTTCATACCGTGATATCAACTTCGGCCATCAACCTCTGCATCGGGATGAGCGCCTTTTGAAAAGCATCAATCTGCCCCATGATGTATGGGATTGATTTTCCGTTCAGTTTCATTTTCGACGTGTCTCCATCGTTAAGAGCCTTCTTCAATCCATAGTAGATTGTTGTGAGGTTGTTGCCTGCTGTTTGAATGTCGCGTGCTACGCTTTTAGATGTTGTTTGCATGATTAAAAATATCGTTTAATACGTTGTATCTGCTTATCGACGGACTGGACTGTCTTCAAGAGCTCGTCCGCCGCCATCAGCAGTTCTTGACTTCCGGTCGTGCCCTTGCGAGCCATCGCGGTGTTCTTCATATCGATTGCCAAGTTCAGCGATCCACGCAAACGCGTCTCAAACCCGGCTATCTGTACTTGTAGTGATTGCTGTGCCATGATACACCTCCTTATCTAACAAGACCCCACTTTGCGAACTCCTCAAAGCCGCCGAGGTAGTTTATATAATCACGAGCCTCTTCCACAATCTTTGCGTATGGAATTGTCTCATCGAACTTCTGTCCGTCTTTATCAGTACAGCGCAAAGTGACATTCTTATCGCCGATGGCGCACAATGCCTCGACCGTGCCTTGAATCTTCTGTGCACGTTTGAAGCATACGATGTTGACACTCACGTCTGCCTTGGAGAGGTCTTTTCCGTGCAGGCCACCTCCGGTAACAGACTGCGCCATGTCACTTCCCAGCTTGCGGTTTGTGCATCCGGAGTCAACATTTGTGCCGCCTTCCCAATAACCGAGAGGGTTAACACGTGCGCCCGGGAATAGAGCCTCGATGTCGTCGGACGTCGCGTGACTCTGGCAGATGATAAGCTTTTCGTGACGGTCGAGGATATACTTACCATCGTATGGGTACTTCCAGTAGATGGTCTTTGCGATATCCGTGAGCGCCTTTTCCTCAATCGTCGTGCAAACACCCTGGAAGATGCCATTGTCACCACAACGCACCTCTTCTTCCTGGTTGCTAGCGAGGATGGGGTCTTGATTTACCGCAATGAGTCGCAGTTCCTGCTTTCCGGCGATGCGCTCGACAATAGCCGACACCTCACTCTCAGCAAACAACACGCTGGACTCGATTATTACGTTGCAGCAGCCATGGCCGAGTAACACTTCAACTGCGCACTTTGGATTGTGCTTTTTCATGTATGCGAGGTCAACAATCGCGCCTGCAATACGGTCTGCCACCTTATCCGGGTGGCTCGGGTTTACTTTTTCGAACATATGGTAAAGTTGTTTAAAAATTCCCGTACTTAAGGATTATCCTGTTGAGGTCTTTCAACGTGTTAATCGATGAGTTAATCACGTTGTCGAGATCGATAGCTTTGTCAAATCTGCTATCTTTTTTTGCCAACGCATGAAGTTCTAGTCTAAGAGCTACGAGGTCTTCACTAAGACTACGAGCATCCTTTGCGATTTGTGTAGATGATTTCTGTGCCATAATATTACTCAATTTTAATTGCTTTTTCTCCCGTGAACTCCTCCCAGCGCGTCACGATTACGCTTGCGTAGTGCGGATCAAGCTCCATCGTCCGGCATTGGCGTCCGGACTGCTCACACGCCATGATTGATGTGCCACTGCCTCCAAACGTGTCCAGCACGATATCGCCCTCCTTGGTGGAGTTCTGCACTTGGTAGGCAAATAGCGGTACTGGCTTCATCGTCGGGTGTAGGTCGCTCTTTGTCGGGCGATCAAACTCCATCGTCGTCGTTTGGCATCGGTCGTTATACCATTGGTGGCCAGCACCATCTTTCCAACCGTATAGGCAGTTGTGCGTAACGATACCATCCGCAATGTAATGTTCATACTTCTCAACCGCAAGACTGTATACCTTGCCTGACCAAGTTTCGTGCGATACATTATCTATTGCTGCCCAGTGAAAATTTGGATACACACCCATTTCCGCATTAGGGATTGGCAATTGCATCAATCCCGGAACGAGGTTGCAAGCATGTATTTTTGCAGTTACGCGAGTGCTAAACTTATCAGCTTTACTCTGCTGATCGACAAATGGGAAACGCTCCGAGCGGCCGAAATCATGAAGAAGCTTGTGCGCCCTTTCGCACATCTCCCTTAAATCAAACGCCGCGTAAATATCACTAATTTGCTCTTGAGTCCGGCATCGCGTTGAACTGAAACGATCATATTCCCAGATGGTATAAGGAATGCCATACTTAACAGAAAGTATCTGCTCGAACACCTGCGCATCTATCTTATCCTCGTGCATAGCGATAAGCCAAACCTCGTCGGCTTTCTCCTGATGTAAGCGAGTCTTCAGTCCGAACTGGCGCGCGTCATATGCTTTCGTTTGTCCTACACGCCACCAATTCCCCCTGCGCATCAAGTACGTGCAGTACTTCTTCTTGCAATCTCCATTGAAGCGAACGGAAAACTGGTGATTGTCGGTTGCTCGTGTTGTTTTGCCTTCCACGCTCACGCTATAAAGCTCTCCTGTGTAGTCGCGCGATGCGGTTTCAATTCCATAGCCACCATTCTTGCCTCCTTTAATCTGTCCGCTCAAACTGTCATATGAAATAACTCTATCGACACCAGCCTTTAAATCCTCGATGGGCTTTAGTCCGGTTGTTGTCATTACCATCGTCCCTGCAGGCTGGCAGGATTCATGTTTCCATTGGTAGTCTTGGCGACCGAGCACAAAGCTGTTCTTAACCCATATCAGCTCCTCGCGCACTACCAATCCGGCCGCATTGAGCGCTTTTTCGAAGAGTACTCTGCGTTGATACCACTGCTCAGATATAAAAAGCAGCGCCCGGCTTGAGCACCTCTACTGCTGCGCTAAATGCTGCGTGTAGGAACTTGAAGAAGTCCTCGGACGACATGTTGTCGTTCTGGATCTTCATCTGGTCTTCCGTTCTGCCTTTGTAGTCCACGTTGTACGGAGGGTCGGTTAACCAGCAGTCAGCCTTTTCTCCGGCCATCAGTCGCGCGATGTCCTCTTTCTTTGTGGAATCCCCACACATAAGACGATGTGCGCCCAGCTGCCAGATTTCGCCCGGCTTAACGCGCTCCTCGACTGCTTTGTCCGGATCAAAGTCGTCGTCCTTGGTGTCCTTCTGCGCAGCGCCGCCCAATCCGGACTCCGGAAGCTCGATGCCCCAATCCTCTCGGTGGATGCCCCACTCGGATTCTGCTTTGATAAGGTTCTCGGCGTTCCACTCGAGGTCGGCCGCAGATGTCGCGTTGTCAGCAGCGGCCATTTCGCGCCCCTGCTTTGAGTCAAGATCAACGTCCGTGCGCTTTACCACAACGAGTTGCTCTCCGGTAGTCTCCACTATCACAACGTCCTCAAGGCCAATCTGCGAAGCGGTCTCGACGATTCCGTTTCCGGCAATGAGTCGGTTGTTTTTGTCAACCAGCACGCTTCGGCCAGCGCCATGCTGGCGCAGCGACTTCTCCATTAAGCTCATACCGAACTGGGTGTGCTTATTGAAGTTCAGGTCGTCAAAATGCAGGTCTTGCACCTTGGCTTGGCTTGTTTTGATTTCTTTTGACATAACGGCTATTTTTTCATTCCCCATGCTTCGTGTGACATGCTAAGACCAATTTTGCGGAGCGCACGAAAGGTTTCGTAGCAAGCATCTCTCCATGCTCTATGAGCATCCATACTGTTATCGAAGTTCTTAATAGACAATGTGGTGTTCTTCCCATTATAGACAAGGTAGATGTTATACTGTCCTCCCTTATCGCCGACCTTCTTAAGTTCTAGAATAACATATCCGTTGCTATTATCGATCTTAACCTTATTCTTGCCACCCATCACTGGTGCTAACACGTTTCTATTATCGAAGTCCTGCGCCAGTTGATAAACGCCCTGTCGCTCCTTCGCCTGGTTCTGTAGTTCATTGTTCATCATATCATTTTATTTTAATTTGCTGCAAAGATAAACATAATATTTGGTATTTGCAAATAATAATTGTTATTTTTTACAAAAAATAGTGATTATTTGCTATAAACAACTACTATTTATGCATTTTTCAAAAGAAAAAGCCACCCGAAGGTAGCTTTTTTCTTGTTTTACGCATCAGTTAATGTGCTTTGCCAGTACCGCCAGCGCACTCTTTAGTGTCGACTTTTCGGTGTTGCTGTAAGCGGTCAGTTCGCCGCACTCCTGTTCAAACATAAACGAGCTCAATGCGCTCCACATTTTTGCGGTCGCCTTATTTCGTCCGCCGTGATAAATTATTCCTGCCATAATTAATAATTTGATTAAAATTCCACCACTCGATATGTTACTCTTCCATCCTCGATATAGCTACACTTTTTCCTTTCAAGAGTACTCTGCGTTGATACCACTGCTT
>CATQJL010000287.1:0-16317 GCA_958299035.1 Cylicocyclus nassatus | reverse complement strand
AAGCAGTGGTATCAACGCAGAGTACTGCGGAAATATTGGAGGTAGCGGGTCATATACGATCAACGTCTATGGCTATACAGACCGCGAGCTTGGCAGCATCATAGAAGACAAGGTTAACGAATTGTCTAACAGGTCAAGATTAAGGAGTGGGGTCTGATGGCACCAGAGGAAAGCGCAGAATGGGGGATAAGGGTGGTTGGAGATCCTTACAAGGATATTTATTTTAAAATTTCAATGGGTGACGGTAAAATTCTCATTAACGGAGAAGGGGGTGATGTCTACAGATTCGATGAATCCGCAAATTGGAAATTCAAACTTATACCGACAAACAGAGGCTCTCCCGCAGAAATGACCTTTACAAATGACAACGGGGAGATTGTTAAAGTGGACATTGTGCCAAACGATCCAGATTTTGGGGTTGTCAAATACGCAATGGCATATTTTGTGAACAGGGAACCCGTAGATCCGTATGATAAGTGGTGGTATGTGGATTTCGGCCACGAGTATGATTTAAGTGAAATAAGAGGCGGAACCGACGAAGAGGGGCAGGAATACGGTGTCTTTTTCACAATTATGGAAGAGGGTAGACCGGATCCCAAATATTGTGTGTTCGATTTCAAAGACGGATTTGACGGTACAATTACAATAGATGGTGCGGAGGCGCGTACGGCTTATTTCGAGTGGCCGTTCAACCACTGGAAATTTAAGAGAGTGGAAGTCGAGAAAAGCCATGTCAGAATGGAGTTTAATTACGAATACAACGGCGTGAGTAAAACAGTCATTGTCGCCGCCGAATGCACCGCACAGGACACATACATGAAAACGGACGGTGTCCTGGCTGATGGGTCGGGAACAACAGAGATTGTGGTTAACCAGGAATACATTTTGTCGGACTTTCTGTTGAACGACTCCAATGGCGGTTTCAGGTTCTATGGGGAATATGTCCCTCCCGAAAAAGAGGATTTCGGACCGTTCCCGATTATATTTTACGATCCCGATAAAAATACTCTGTATCGCGATTTGAACAATCAGATTAAAGTGTTCGACTGGACGGAACCGCGTCTCGAATACAAAGGAGAAATGCATGCACCATCGGAGTTCAAATGGAGGAAATATCAGAACTCGTATTTCATCGAGAAAGAAACACCCACGGTTACTCTCGACCGTGTCGCCAACATATTCTATATGTGTCCCGATTTCGGCCCTATGCCCACGGACGATATGCGTATGATCATTTATTCGGAACAATACGGTAATCTGGATTTGGGACATATACAGTCAATTACCGACAAATACGACGCGAGTCTGTCTGCCATTCCGATTGTCGTCTATGGCTTTACCAAAGGGTTCTGCATGGATTTGGGAACAAAACGCAATATCTCCGTCAAGGGTATAAGATCCCAACCGGAGTTCCCCGACGATAATTCCGGTGATAGCCGTGATTGGTCGAACTCCAAATGGCAACGCCAATTAAAAGCGTTTATGGACAGGTGGCAGATGAGAACAAACGGCATACACTTGTACCAATATCTACCTGGTGCGGCATCGATTACGGGTAAAATGGATGAGTGTTATCCGAACATTAATCCAGCGATACCCGAAGAGGGGAAGGGATTTGAATATTGGGTCAATGCGTATATTCTCAACTCTTCCAACGACTACAAGCCCGATTACCTCAACCACATAGAGTACTCCATCTCATTCCAGGTGGGAACAATCTATCCCAAACCCGTGCCATATAACTCCACGAAAGTGAGATTTAAGATATTCGACAGAGACGATGTCAATGTCTATGTCGATTATCCGTTATATTCCACGGTGCCAATGCCATACTGTCGGAAAGTACTCTCGGATGCTGCGGGCGAAAACTCATTGTTCGCATATTGGACAGTTCAGGGCGATAAATCCGGCAGACAATATCATCCCGGAGAATCCGTCTTTATAGACTCAAAAGAATTTGTGGTCGAAGCGCACTTTTGGGTTGGAAGATATATTATTTTCAAAGACAGAGACGGTGTTATCTCAAAGGACATGTTCCTGGTGAACGAATTATACACTATGTTCCTTATCGGAGGGGGCGGGATGGGGGGTCTGGGTCAAGTTTCGACCGATAAGTCAGAGGGTATGCTTGGTGTCGGCGGTGGCGGTGGAGGCGCAGGAGGTTTTGTGATTTGGACATTCAGATACGGAACGGATGTGACGAATGATATAACATACCATTGCGGACAGGGTGGTCAATTCTTTGGTGAATCGGGTGAAACAACCTCCATAAGAACAGGCGACAGGTTCATTGAGGCATTTGGTGGCGGCGGTGGCGGAACAGAAAGTTCCGGTTCGGAAGGAGGACCTGGTGGGACTGGCGGTAGAGGAGACGGACACGGCACGCCTGTCGATATTGGACAGGGCAGTGACGGTGGCAAGGGTGGCGGAGCCGTTTACGAATTCCCCGTAACGTGGAAAGTTTTTGATGGTGAAGATGGTAAAAAATTCTCCAGATGCAATTATCCGGGATATAAAGGAACGTGTTCGGTTGGAGGGGCTGGGGAGCCGAGTGCCGGTGGCGGCGGTGGCGGTGGCGCGCCGTTTTTTTATAACAAATACCTTGTTGGACACGGCGGTCATGGCGCAACCGCCAGACAGGAAGTACTGGATGGAGATGGGACTAACGGTGGTGGCGGTGGTGGAGGTACAATGATGCCGATTCAACACCAAACAGGACCATTCCCTGGTGGTGGCGGGTACGTAGCCCTATTCGGCAAATTCAAGGACTCGATAATATGACAAAGACAACTGCGGAGTTATGGACAAAGGACAATCAGACACGTATCTGCGGTCTTGGAATGATCAAAAGTATACAGGACAATATGTCCGCGTCGAACATTACCGTTCCTATAGTGACATACACTGCCGAGAACACATTCACTATGGACATCAAAGGAACGGAGTCCATATCCATATCTTTTGAACGCACAAACGATACCAACGACGGCAATTTCGTGAACGATCCAAGTGTTCCGGGCGGAACACGCAAAATGAACAATGCGGAATGGATTTCTATTTTAAGAGCGCAGATAGACCAATGGCAGGCAAAACACGATGGATATATCTTAAAGTATTACGAAGACCCCGAAGACCCCGAATATACGGGCAATCTCGCACCGATTGTGCAGAGTGGGTACATTAAGTCGTTTTCAACGAATTTTGTGTGCGGAAAACCCGAATACATAAGCGGCACGTTGGTGTTCCAGCCGGGCTCAATCAGAGCCAAAAACGGTTCCGTGACAACAAACGGGGAAGAAATCTCGATGAAAGGATACGGTCAGAGTGTTCCCATGAAAGAGGTGAATATCTGTATGACCTCTTCCGATCAAACTGCGATATATCCTTTGCATACGGTTATTTTTGATGAAAAACACGATAAAGAAATAGACACATTATCGTGTGTATCATCGTATGACTACACATGCGGCCCTCTCGACCCGTTCCCGTATATGAAAATCACATTGTCCAAAAAGAGAATGATGACAATAGCCCCGGACCTTGTCAACGATGTGGTTGCGGGAAAGAATATCATTTACTTCAATGCGTGCGGAAACGGAACAATGATTGTCACCAAATGTTCGTTGAACAACAGCAATTATACGCTGACCGCATACGCGCCCGAAGAGGTGTACAAGGGGATTCAGATCGGTGAGGAAATAAATCAGTCTAAAAAACCCGCATATATTATCCGCGAACTTTTAAACAGACAGATTCCCGTAGGGACATATAATCTCAATTACGGTAACGATAAAATCATTTTCAACCTAAAAGGGGTTAATCCCGATTCGATTGATTGGGGTGGAGATATATCATTTCCTCCGACAAGTACGATATGGCATGTGATAACCGTATGCGCAATCAGACTTGGCTGTACGGCTTGGTTTATGAACGGTTTTGCGTACTTTGTCGATATTCCTGCAAAACCCAATGATATGATTATCAGTCAGGATATTGAACATGGTTGGCAGAACTGCCACATTAAGAGTCTTACCAACATCACCTATCTCAATGCGGTTCCCGGCATACCAGAAGAGGGAACGCCGCAACATTATTTCTGTGAGTCCGTACAGGGCACTCCGAAATTGGGTGACGAAGGAAACGATGCGTTTGCGAATATTGTGAAGGTCGGTTATACCGATGGGGATAATAATGGCGAGGTTTCGACAAATGTCAACAAAAAGGGAGGGGTCTATGAGTATATCAGAAAATCATATAATGCTCACGGATCCAGATCAAACGACACATTGTATATACCGGAGATAAGAAGCAGAGATGTCGCACAGGCGATTGCGGATCGTTATCCCGTAATCACAGCCGATCCTCAACAGTCCATCACATTCACTTTGTCGGAAACAACGCCCGACGGAACAGAATGGCGCAGTTATTTCGCACCATTGACATACCTCACCAAGATAGTGGATTTCAACACCGACACGATTGTCGATGATTTAAGTTCGTATTTTGTCCAAGACGGAGATAGGAAGGTTAAGGAAGAGATACCGTTCAAGTTATTCCTTGCATCAATGACCCGCAAATTCCCCGATTTCTCTTCCGAGTATACATTCGGCCGTCTTAAGAATGCGGATTTAACCCAAACTACCAGTAACATATTGAGTGCAATGGGAAAATGACAGTTTTAAATATAGTCTTAAATATCTTACAATCATGTCAACGCGTGGCATTTATTTCAAAACAATGGGGGTGTTTCCGTGACTCTGGTTTGGTTGAACAACAGAGGAAATCATTGGCAGGGGATTGGCGACCCCAACACCATAGATGGAGACGGTGCGAAAATCACGTCTCCGAAAGCGGGAGACACATATCTTGACATCGCAACCAAAAATCTCTATACTTTCGACCCGGAAGGCTATCCCGATATGTGGTTCATAATAAACGGAGAGCCGACACCGACGGATATGGTGAGATTATCCATTGTATTGACAAACGGTGTATCGGCGTCCGCACAGGCTCCCATAAACTCCGTAAAAGCAATCACATTAAGACCGAATGAAGGGTACACATATCCTAAAACATTGGAAGTCAGCCCATCGTCTGCGTTGCAGAGTTATGATAAGACGACCGGTAAGGTCATAATACAAATGACATCCGATGTTACAATACACGGAGAATGCGTTATAGACATTCCGCACACTTATGAAGAACTGGAGGATTTCTCGCACACCGAACTGTCGGAATATACACATGCACAGTTGGGTGGCGAAACTGACAAGGTAAAGGTGATACAATGAGCACACAGACAAGCGTATACAAACTGGATAAACCTGCGAAGAGTGAAAAGTATAATCTCGATGTGCAGAACGGCAATATGGACAAGATTGAGAAAGCCCTTCTCGAAAGATGCAGAGTTTCCGACGGACTCCCAACAACAGTGGGTATCGAGGGAGATCGCTGTTTTGATAAGACCGGTAAGTGCGAATATATCGTCCAGGATGGCATGTGGACACGCATGCCAAGTGTGAAAGTGGTGGACAAACTTCCCGAAACCGCGGGAGAGGGAGAGATTTTCTTCCTGTACGACAGTGAATAAGGGGGCTTTCAATGGGCTTTACACCAGACGGTGGAATCTGTTGGGAGAAGGACACCGGTTCCAAAACTCTCCATATAAGGGCGATGGTGAGCCCTGAAAGTGGGTATGTTGCCGGACAGATGAAGGATTATAAGACCACAACGACATATGACCCTCCGTGGGGCGTATTGTCCGAAGAGGGCTGGACACTCATTATCGACGATGATGTGAAAAAGATCGGGTCTTATGCATTTGCCGGATGTTCGGGCATTACAAAAATGACGCTTTCAAACAATCTGATGACCATTGGTGCCAATGCGTTTGAAAGTTGTTCAAAATTAACGGAAATAGTTATACCTTCAAAGGTTATCGCGATAGATTCGAGTGCATTTTCGGGATGCTATGGTGTTACAAAAATCACATTCGAGTGTGCGAGGCTATTGTCTTTCAGCAATATGTCTATGCGTCTTGGTACGAAATCCCATAAAGTAACCTGTGAATGTTATTCTCCGAATAATTGGGCGGAACAGAAAGTCCCCGGCGTCAGTGACAGTAATACCACATGGGCTTTCCACGAATTGGCTCTGTCGTTCCAGATAAGCGGAGGTATCGAATGGGTGATTGATGAGGATAATAAAAAACTCATAATCAGACCTGCCGAAACTCCTGAAAGCGGTTTTACAAAAGGTGTGATGAAAGATTTCAGTACCGGCTCTGCGGCGCCTTGGGGTGAAATCAAGGATGAAGGTTATGCATTGTCTGTCGAAAGCGGCGTTACGCATATAGGAGAGGATGCATTCCTTAAATGTTCGGGATTGTCCAACAACGTGGTTTTGCCGGATAGTTTAGAATCAATCGGGAGAAGTGCGTTTTCGCAGACTTCAATTACGGGCATTACTGTACCTGCGGGAGTCACAAAGATTGATACGAACACATTTATATTCTGTAGAAAACTTGTGGAGGTGGCCCTTCCTGATGAGTTGGAATCAATAGGAGGGGGCGCATTCCAAGAGTGCTCATCATTGAAAAATGTGAATTTCGGCATGTTGAGCGGAGTCAAAACAATAGGGACATCGGCATTTTCGGGATGCACAAGTTTGGAACAGTTCGTTTTCCCAGTAAATGTCACTGCCGTAAGTGATTATTTATTTAGCCGTTGTACAAGTCTGCGTCGTGTAACACTTGGTCAGAATATCACTTCGATAGGGTCTTTTGCGTTTGAGGGGTGTTCCAAGATCACATCCGAAAAGATAAAACTCCCTGCCGGACTCACCACAATAAAATCGTTTGCGTTTTCGGACTGTATAAGGATCGAAGAGATGGATATTCCGGACGGTGTAACGGAAATATCCACAGGCACATTCAGAAATTGTGCGTCTCTTAAGAAAATAACCTTAAATGCAAATATCTCAACTATCAATGAAACTGCATTTATGGGGTGTTCGTCACTCAAGGAGATATATCTGCCTGAAAAGGTTGTCAGTATAGGTGAGGAAGCATTCCTTGGTTGTACCGAACTTGAAAGAGTGGGTTTGTCCGCAGAGCTTCAGTCGATAGGCGAATCGTCTTTCCAGAACTGCAAAAAACTTGCAGAGATAACAATTCCCGCGAAAGTGAATAGTATCGACAAACAGGCGTTCTATGACTGTAAGGGATTGACCGATATTACTTTCATCGGGAATAAGCCGGACACTATCGGGAGTCTGTCGTTCGCATTGAATAACGACCTCACCAACAGGGTCGAATCTCCGGACAACTGGGCCAAAGGTGTTATCGACACCGAAGAGATAAGTGGTACGACAAAATGGTATTTCCGCAACTCTAATTGTGGTTTGTACGCATATGTAGGCAACGCCTTCAAAAAAGGTAAAATGTACAGATACTCCGATGGACAGTTCAAGAGGATCTACGCCAACGCATATGTCCACAATAAATGGGAAAAAGAATAATTACGGGGGCAACCCCATTTAACATTTTTATAGTAGTTGTTGTATCTATGACCAGGAGTCCGGAACGTTATTCCCATTCATTTTTAGACCTACGGACTTCTTCGCCCTGACAGACGGCGGTCTTGGAAGGTCTGTCACAGTATAAAATAACGCACCTAATCCTTTAAATACCCTTATTTCAATTAAAGAATAGTGTCGTCGTAAAGAAAAACTTAGAATAAGAGCGATGGCGTGCGACTGCGTGAAAACTACGAGGAGATGCACAGGATATGACGAGTGAACAGGAAGAGATTGATATGCCGGAAGAGATAAAGAAGACCCATTTGTGTCCCTATGGCCCCGATCAGTGCCCCAAGGTGACCGAGTTAAAGCGTGAACTTGAAAAAGTGAGCAACAGGCTGTCAATGGTGATTATTATTTTAATCGCCAGTTATAGTCAGGAGACTCTTGCCCTGGCGGCATCGGCGGGACTCCTGTAAGCACAACAGCACCAAACATATTAAGGGGGGAGGGGGGCAACCCCTTTTAACATTTTTATATCAGTTTTTGTATCCATAATCTGGAGTCATAATGAAAGTTGAACTTCTGGCGTGTACACCTAATGCGGATGCCGTCTGTGCCGCCGCAGGCAAATCATGTTATTCGGACAGACCGGCACACAATCTCGTCGAAGACGGATCTCCGGAAAAGGTACTGAAAAAAATCGTTGATATGGGGCACCACTCGGTCGTCGAACACGCAGTGTTCACCTTTTCCGTCGAAGGTGTTTCAAGATCTCTTACGCACCAGTTAGTAAGACACAGAATTGCCTCCTTTTCACAGCAGAGTCAAAGATATGTTCCCCTCAACGAACCAACTTATGTCATTCCCGACACTGTGAGAAACGACCCTGAACTGAAGAAACTGTACGAAGAAACTATGAACAACATATGGGGCGCGTACAGAAAACTCGGTGAAAAGATTCCCGCAGAGGATGCAAGGTACGTTCTCCCCAACGGATGCACCACGAACATCACGATTACGATGAACGCGAGGGAACTTCTCCATTTCTTCTCCCTAAGATGTTGCAACCGTGCACAGTGGGAGATTAGGGAGATGGCCAATCGGATGTTAGCGATATGCCGGGAAAAATCTCCCACTATCTTTGCCGAGGCGGGACCCGCATGTGTCAGGGGAACGTGTCCCGAAGGCATGAAGACCTGCGGAAAGCCGAGAAAGATCATTTAGATTGGAGACAGAGGGTTCTCTATACCTTTTAAATATCAGTAGTTCAATTCAACGGTATCCTTTTGGGGACTGGGGGGATCGACGGATTTGTGTCTCTTTAGCCGTCGTAAAAGTGCGGGTCTTGTTTCCACTCGCATCGGGTGTCATACAGTCCTACACTAACAAAAAGGAGGACAAAAAATGACAAAATATTCAATAGAGTATATCAAACAATTAGGCAAAGAAAGAAGTGATTCAAGCCTGAATACACTTTTTAATATCTATTTCAATGAAGAAATGGATATTGAATTAAAAAAGGAAGTCATATCCTCAATCGGTCGCCAATCAGATAAGGATAAAATTTACGAATTTATGAAAGAACAGGCGTTCGATAAGAATGTGGTGATGGAATTGGTTTATCAAATGTTCAGAACATGTCTGCGTAATTGTAAAGACGATAGAAGATTTGAGGAGTTGAGAAAAAAAATAATCGCTCATTATGACAATGAGGTTATTGTAAAGATGAACGATTATTATTTTCATAAAGGGGAAAAAAGAGAAAAAGGAAAGCGCGTCGACAAATCAACATTATTGATAGGAGATACAGAAAAAACTTTATCGAGATTAGATTACAATTCCGTGCAGTTGATATTTACATCGCCCCCATATTATAATGCGAGGGAGTATTCCGACTATCATTCATATAAAGAATATCTGAATAAAATGAAGACTATCTTTACTGAATGCAATAGAGTACTTGAAGATGGGAGATTTATCGTTATCAATGTATCGCCCGTAATCGCAAAAAGACCCGGAAGGGAATTTGAAAGTATAAGGTATCCGATCCACTTTGATTTTCATAAAATACTTGAAGAATCCGGTTTCTATTTTGTAGATGAAATTATCTGGATTAAACCCGAACCTTCTGTTTGTAATCGTGTAGGTGGTTACGAACAATCGAGAACACCACTTGGATATAAACCGAATTGCATAACAGAAAGTGTAATGGTGTATAGGAAAAAATGTAACTTCTTATTAGATAAAAATATCGGTGATTATAAAAACAATTTTGACAGACATGAAAATGAAAAAATTGACAGAACAAATTGCTGGGAAATCGCGCCCAAATCAGATGCAAATCACCCTGCCGTATTCCCAGATGAATTATGCAGACGCGTGTTGAAATATTACTCTTTTGAAAATGATGTTGTTTTAGATCCGTTTGCCGGTTCGGGAACATTTGGGAGGGTTGCAATAAAAATGGGAAGAGTGCCAATCCTGTGCGAAATTAATGAAAAATATGCTGAATTAATCAAACAATATGTTGAAGTGATAATATGACCTAACTTTTTAATATCAAAATGAGATATACCATTGCTGTCAGGGGACAGACGGCATTGGGGGTTTCCTTATTCTTTCGTTTTCCTCCAAGAGCGATAGAGCCCGAAAGTTGTCAATCTGTCATGTCCCCACTTTAAAATTTAAATATGGATATATGGATAACCAAATACGAGATATGACGATACTAACATATAATGTGAAACATTGTACAGATTTGTCATCTGATTTAGAAATGGCAAAACGTGTCGCTATATTTGGTATAAAAAATAATTGCAATTCACCAAAACAAGTGCGCCATTTTGGTATGAAGGCAGTCCTTTCAAATGCAATATTGAGAAAATATGTTCGTTGTAAGACAATAAAAGAAGTTAATAATATTGTAATCCCTGTGAACAATCAGTCTTTCAAATATAATGGTTCGGAAGTGTATATTGTTCCATTGAAAATGCACATTCCATTTGTTAAAGAGAATATTACGAATATAAAATACATAGAATTGGATAAGGAGTATGCGCATATTGTTTGTGAAGTTCCCGATAAGCCCACTATCCATACCACGACTTTTTTAGGTGTTGATAGGAACACAACAGGTCATATCGCAGTATGTTCTAATCCCGATACCCATAAAGTAATCAAACTTGGTAAAGAATGTCGGCATGTTCATAAAAAATATTCATCGTTGAGAAGAAAAGCACAAAAGGAGGGTGCGAAAAAAAACAGACATGAATTTAGAAACGTAAGGAAATTGAAACACAGAGAATCTAATATCATAAAAAACATAAACCATCAGGTCAGCAGAAAAATTGTCGATACTGCAATAAAAGACAATGCAACAATCGTTCTGGAAGACTTGAAATCTATTCGGAATACACCTAAATCGAATAGAAGGTTCAGACATTCCTTAAACTCTTGGTCGTTCTATCAGTTGCAGACACAGATAGAATATAAAGCCAAGTTGCAAGGGATACCCGTTATGTATGTCGAACCCACATATACTTCACAATTATGCAGTAAATGTGGATCTCTTGGCAACCGTAACAGGAAGGTGTTTAAGTGTCCCGTGTGCGGACACGCAGACCACGCAGATGCCAATGCTGGATTCAACATAGCACTTCGTGGTCGCTTGATGTCAGACAGTGATGGCATCAAAGGGATCACCAGTAACCCTAATGGAGCAATGATATAATGATTGGTCAAAATATTAACTTCATGAACAATTCATCTGCTGATGATAAAGTATGCTGGGACCTGGCGGCTATCGACGATACGTTTTTGCAGAAAGTTCATTTTAAGTTTGATCCGCAGACCCGTCTTTTGACACTCGTCAGACCCGACAACTGCAAATGCGACAGGTGGGTTTCCACCACGGTTGACGGCAACGGCACGATATTCATTCTGGACAATCCACCCGATGGGTTCGATGATATTTGGTTCGAGTTCGCAGTATCTGTAGTAAGACCGGACCACACCACATTCCGTCCACGCGGAGGGCTGGTCAGGGACAGATTTTCGGATTACTCATATTATCTTCTTGAGAACTATGTCGTCGCGGCGGCTTTCAGACTCCGCAAACTGCCTGTTCAGTTGATGATGCGCATTAACAACACGGTGATATGCAGTCGCAACACAATCAGTCTGGAAGTATCCAGAGGCATAAACGCACTCGGCACCGTCCGTGAGAATTACGCAGACCTTATGTTCAAGACCGATACTTGGGATTTCAGCGAGACCAGAGTGTATCACAAGGGTTCCGTTGTCACCTATGCCAACGAGATTTGGATTTCCACTGTCGATAACAATGTTGCGAACATTCCGTCAAGGAAATCTCTGTTCTGGAGACTTCCGGGTGACGAGAACAACATGAAGTTCAGACCCGTGTCAATATCATTCGAGTGCCACGAGACAGAGAAAGAAACGCATTGGGTCATCGATCACGGTCTCAACACAAGAAACTTTGTCTGGTCGATAAGGCAGGAGGGAACAAACGAGTGCCCGTACTGTTATGCATTGGTCACGGCGGTCAATAGGGACAGATTAACAATCGACTTCTCATCGCCCGTGATAGGCAAATATGTCATCAATGTTATTCCGTGCAAGGAAACGACCGCATACCGTCAGCATATCGACACCGTGAGAGAACTAACCGACCACATTCACTTTGTTTCGCAGATTTATCTGCCGAGATATGTGCAGACTTATGATTTGACTGTTACGGAAAGCCGCACACCGAATGAACTTCACCCTCTGATAATGCAGAACCCCGAAGTCGGATATAATGCGACGGACGTGTATTTCTGGAACGGTGAAAGCACGGCGGTAAAAAGTGTGGATGCGATATTCATATCGCCCGATGACACAATGGTGCATTATTTCTCGAACACTGGGTACACAACCCCGATAGAGATACCGAAAACAACCGGATTAAGGTACATGATTCAGATGTTCGACACTGAGACGGACGAGATGGTGTTCGGTGATGTTAACCAGGATGTTTCAAAAATAACAATCAGATTAAGCATGAGTACTCTGCGTTGATACCACTGCTTTGAGTGTACGGAAGTTATTCCGTTCCCGGTCGAAGATGCGGACTGGATATACAGAATCGGGACAGGAAACGGATCTAAATATGACGGTCCCGTGGCGGTTCAATGCATCGGCAGTGACGGAAATGTTATGTTCCCGTCATTGTATGTTAGCGACACCGAGATAGCCGCCAGGTTCGGCGAAATGGTCAGCGGTTATATGCTGATATGCGGAAAAGAGGCAGAGACTGATATTTAAATATGGATTTAACAATAAATAGGATAGGTGCTTCGATGGCGGACAGAAAGGTTAAGGCAAACAAGTTCACAACAGACATTGATTTGTGCAACAATCAAATCAAGAATGCGACATTCGAGTACTGGAACAGTACAATATTGCCGGGTGACAATCTCTTTGACGGCAAACTCGAGTATCTGCTTAAGGATATTTCATTCATATCTCCCGAAGGGGAACCGACCACATTCGAGAAAGGATCGATCATTCTGTGCAATCTGTGCTGCGATGGGAGTTACAAATGGGTCAAACTCCTCACCTCGACAAACGGTGAAGATATTGAAAAAGAAATTGTCGAGTTGTGGAAGAGCAAAACAGGGCACATTTACAATGCGCCGACAAAAGCGGTCGCGGACTCGTGGCTTGTTCCCGAATCGCACCAGTATATGGAAATGGACATTGTCATAATCGACGCCGACGAAACACACAACCTTTGCCGCACACTTTATGTCGGAGAATCATACAAGCCCGAAACCGAAGTGGGAAAGTGCGTCGAATGGAGGTTTGTCGGGATTATTAATGACAGTCCGAGAAAAGAAACCGCTCTCACCAACGGAACATCATACATCTCCAATGAAAAAGGGGACGAAGGCGCCTGCATAAAGTTCATCGGTTCCAACGGGACCACAAAATCGGGGATCGGAGTTCATGATGGCACCAGCCCCGGAAACAATGTCCTTGCTGAGATGTATGCGGTCGAAAACAAAACAGGTTCAAGACTTCTGGTCAGAAAGGATGGGATTTTCTACACAGTGGGTGATGGGACTACACCTGTTGCCCCGAAAGACGAAGTCGCAACACTTGGTGATATACAGGATGTTGGAAATGAATGTCTGGGGTTTGTCAACCACTATAGCGAATTGGTTACCAAACTTGAGGGCGCCGAGAAAGGGGATTATATCTATGTTCTGTCCGATGAAAACAGAGGTGCCATCGAACACGCGACCATATTCCCTTCGACAAGATACCATTGTGATATTGAAGACGGTGTTAAAAAATGGGTCTATTCATGCGACATAGGCAATGCGTGTATCAGACTTCTTGGAAACGAACAGGGAAGCGGAGAGCCGTATCATATCCCGTATAACATTTACCCTCCTGTTGCGGATGCCAACAAACTTCATGTCGAGTTTGACACGATCACTCTGGATAATAAGAGTACAAAGAAATCATATGCGGTTGATTTGGGTTCGGCAACACAGGATTCCGCGGGACTTATGGGTGCCGCCGACAAGAAAAAACTTGACACATTGGTAGACGACAATGTGATTGTTACCGATAAAGTGTGGTCTTCCAAAAAAACCAATGATACGATTGAAAGTAAAATACCTGAATTTACACCCGAACAATGGAACGCTATTAACAGTTTCCGTGCGACGATAGAAAGCGGAACATCCCTCCTCGCCAACCGTGCAGAGGACAATGGGGCGTGTATGAAGTTTGAGCATAATGACGGAACTTGGTCCGGTATTTCAGTCAGCAACCACGGTGCGGCGGGTATTGCGGCACAGATATATGCCGCCGACAAAGATACCAAGGTTGGGACACGCATCAATGTCACTAAAGACAAGATTTATTACACTGCGGGTCGCAATTCTTCGCAATATACAAACGATGATGAAATCGCCGTTGTCGGAAATACGCAGAAAAGGATAACCGATACCGAAACGGAAATTCCGATAACGGGTTGGAGAAATGTAGGAGGATTATACACAGTCAATGTTTCTGTCGAGGGAGTACAGATTGGCACATATCCGCTGGTCAGCACATATTTTGATGGCACATCCGTTGCAGAGTTAGAAGTACAGGAGGAAGCCGCAAGTCACATTCTTAAAGCAATCCCATTTGACGGAGGCATCACATTCTATGCAGACGCGATACCCGGTGTTAAAATACCGATTATCGTGAAGGTGATGTGATGACCGGACATTGCATATTAATCGGTTTCCGTGGGAAAGGTAAAAGTCCGACCCCAAGCGGAGAATACGAGAAGTGGGCTTTTGAAAATCTTGTATCAACAGGTGTTATCCCACCAAAAACCGACAGTGAGACTTATTATGAGTGGACTGTCAGAACTTTCTCAACCTCTCTCGATAATGTCCCAGAGCCAGTACCGCCTGAAACAACAGATCCAGACATATTGATTCAATGGGCAAAGGAGAACTTTGTGGGGGCTTAAAAATGGTAGAACATAAGCAGTTATACAACAATGGTATCGCAATTTATCCGGAAATCGACATTGCGGATGACCTTGAGACAAGCGATGTCAATAAGGCATTGTCCGCAAACCAGGGAGTTATACTCAACAACAAATTTGGTGAGGTCCATGCAGACATCGAGCAGATCTCCGGAAAGGTAGATCAACTTTCAGAAAAAGTTACGCAACTCGATGGTGATGTGGAACAGGTTGAAGCCAACCTTGAGACTGAAATTGAAACAAGAACCAGTCAATTCAACACATTACAGGACAATATCGCCGATATTGAAAAAGACGTCGGCGAATTGAAAGAAACCGTCTCCATGTTAAGTTCCGAAACCGCAAGTATTTTCAGAAAACTGACGGAACTCGAAAACAAGGTACTTACTGCGAGAGATCCGACAAACGGAGGGAGATGATTGGATGGCAACAATAAAACTTATCCAGGAAAACAAGGTGGACATCTATCCGCAGACGGACATAACCGCCGTTATTGGTCTCAATGAGGCATTAGGTACAAAAGTCGAGAACGCCGAGTTCACTGGGGAAATCGGACGCATTGAGGGAGAGATCGCGCTTAAAGCAAATCAAACCGATGTTGAGTCTGTGAAAGCAAAAGTTGATGAACATGGCAACACTCTGAATGAGATCAACGACAAAATCAACAATCAGATCCAAAGCGAGATTAATTCGTTGAATATAAATAAGCCGAATTACACCGAAACGGTCGCAGAAAAAGATATTGATGTAGCCGTTGTGGGTAAGACCGTTTTTGTGACTTTTGACCGCTATATAGAAGGCTCCACAAGTAATTATCATGTCCTGACAAATAACGTCCCAACGCCGAAAAAGAAGCCGTGTATGGTTAGCATAATGACTTCATTCAACAGTAAAACATATGCCGTGAGTATCGACGATAAAGGGGTACTAATCGCCACATTGGTAAATCAGCAGGCAACATTCGGTACAGACAGGATTAGTGGAGTATTTACCTATCTCGCGGAGTGAATATGGCAAAAATCAAGGTTATCCAAGAAAAAGGGGCAGATATTTACCCACAAACCTCAATGGAGGCAGTAAAGGGGTTGGATGCGGAATTAAATCTGAAAGAAGATAAGAGCAATAAAGTCCCGTCCTTCCAACCCGAACCCGATGATGATCACTATCCAAGCGAGAAACTCGTCGCAACCGAACTTAATAAGAAAAGCAGTGAGTACTCTGCGTTGATACCACTGCTT
>CATQJL010000286.1:0-16325 GCA_958299035.1 Cylicocyclus nassatus | reverse complement strand
AAGCAGTGGTATCAACGCAGAGTACTAAGTGCAGAAAGAGCTTGAAACTGTACAGGTTTCTAAATCTGATAGCAACGCTAACGAAGGTTAGTTTTTTAAATCTCTCTCTTAATAAAGTGTTACTCCTTTTCACTTTTCCCTATCTATTCTTGATAGGGTTTTCCCCTTTAACCTTACAAAAAAGGGTTTAAGGGGAAAAATGTGTTGTCCCCTTTTTACCTAATTATAAATTATATATTCTTCTTTATTCTTCCCTTAGCGTTAGCCCCCCCTTAGTCGCTTGACTTCAAGGGGGGGCGTACAAGACGGGGGTTGCCATAGAATGGCCATACGCGCGTGCGTGCGATTAACGCGTGCGTGTGCGAATGGCTTGATATTACAATTCTTTAATTCACTAGATTACTTTTATAATCTAGAACTTGCCGAGTTATCCGCAAAATCCACAGTGCGTAGGCTCTTAAATTAGCCGTAGCTACTGTGGAGTTGGCGGGTAACTCGGCATATAACCTACTTTAATTCACTAATTTTCATATTTTTACATACTATATATTTGTATATGTTTCTTGTGTTTTTCTTTATGTGTGCCTTGTTCCACATAAAGAAAAACTGACAGAATGTAAGAAATGTATTGTATAAAAAATAAATTTGACAAACATATATTTGTGTAGTATAAAATATATAAATACTTAAATAATTTGTATCGAAATGTATTGACAAATACACAGAACACATATTATAGTAAGTACAACGGATGACAGAATGTTATTCAGTCGTCTAAAACAGTAGATTAAATAGCTTGTTAAGTTTCCTTTAGTCACTGTTGTATTATTATCGGTCTTGAGTACTGGAAATCATTTGCTACGTGTGGTTTCCAGTGCTCTCTTTTCGAGGTACTTATTATGCATAGAGTTAAAAGTTCTGATTCTAGCCCTGTATCATTTCGTTGTGATTCTGATCTAAAATAATTTATTTCAGAAAAAATATCCTTATTGTTTAAGTCAATTTTTAAAAAGAGCTATGAAAATGGCGCTCAATGATAAAAAATTTTTTGATAAAGTATTTTTTAGTGAGGTTGAATAATGAATCCATTTAAAGAAGGTATTTTTAGTTTTAATACAAAAGGAAGTTCAGGTTCTCCGATTTCAATGGTGACAGACCCTTCTGGTTGGTGGGATACTTATAAAAATGGTAAAACTACCCAGTTAGCTCAAGAAAATCTTGATTATCAAAAAGGTTTACAACAACAGATTTTTGAGCGTGAAGATACTGCTTATCAGCGTACTGCTAACGATATGCGTTTAGCTGGTTTAAATCCACTTTCAATGAATGGAACTAACGGTGCCGGTGAAGTTGTAGATACTACCCCGCCCGAAGATATGGGAAATCTTGCTGCTTTAACTCAAGTTTTCAATATGTTTAATTCAATGCGTTCTGGTAATGCTTCCGCTAATTTGCAAAATGCACAGGCTGCTAATTTACAGAGTCAAACAACTACTAATGATATTTTAAATAAATATTATGAAGATACTCTTGATTTGGAAAATGTTGGTAGACAGTTTGATAATGAAATGAAAAAATTTCAATTTAAGAGAATTGCGTCGTAATACTGCTTTCAATGATTTATACGGTTTATCTGATAATATGACACCTGAGTTGAAAAGTATGGCTTTTTTAAGTGGTCATGGTCCTTTATCTACTATTAATCCTAATACTGAAAACTGATATTAATAATTTTGGTAGAAAAATTAATCATTCTAACCATGATTATTCAAAAAATATTGATTTTACTACAGCTATGCAATCTGACAAAATATTAAATTATATTTTAAGAATTGCTCAAACTTATGGAAATTTAAATAGATGATAAGAGATTTTAAAACTAGTCAATTGTTAGGTTATAAGAAAGAATTGAAAGATGTTCTCGAAGGTATTGATTCTGCTTTAAATGCTCGTGCTTCTTTGTTAGAAGATTTTAGTTCTACTGCTAAAGCAGAAGCCGCTATTCGTGATTCTCTTTGTGATCCAGAGTTTTATTATTATATAAAGTTCTTGGATAAAGCAATTTCTATAGTGAGGTTATATAATGCTCGTGAATGGTCTGATGATGATGATTCTCGCTATCACTTTTCTATCCGTACTTATAATTTCTATCCGTCTGATAATTACGGATTACAATATAGAAAATATTCTAATCATTGTGATTACGGTGATTTTTCTGATATTGCTGATATATGGCCTTATATGCGTGTTTACGCTTCTCAATTAATTTGTGAAGTTGGAAAGATTGTTCAATCTGAATTAATGCCTTTGGAGATTTATTAATATGGCTTGTGCTCAACCTTTTTTAATTTCTAATCCTCATTATAAAGACTGGCGATATACAAACGCTATAAAACCTTATTTGGAAGTTCCTTGTAACTGGTGCTTGAATTGTCGTGTAGACCGTCAAAACTGGTTATGCGATGCGATGAAATATGAGTGGAAAAAATATAATTATAAAGCTTCTTTCGTTACTTTTACTTATGATGATATACACTTGCAAGAGTTAAATAATGTAGTTGCTGATGACTTTGTTATTGTAAAAGATGATGACGGAACAAAACATAAATTATTAATGAAAGGTAATAAACCGATTGAGTTTAGCTTGCGTAGAAAACATGCTAAAGATTTTCTAAAACGTGTTCGTTCACAAATTGATTATTACTATGAAAAATACAATATTGAAAATTTTGAAAGTATTAGAAAAGATTTTAAAACATTCTACTGTGGAGAATATGGCGATATTTTTGGCCGCCCTCACTACCATTTTATCTTTTTCGGTCTTGCTCATGATTTTTGTGAAGAGCTTTTAAAGGATTGCTGGCAGAATGGCTTAATAGATGTATTGCCAATTAAAGATGGTGCGTTTGAATATGTAACTAAATATTTACAGAAACAATTGCACAGTTCACAAGCTGAGGAAGTTTATGATAAAAATAGTCTTGAACGTCCCTTTTGTTCTCATTCTTTAGGACTTGGTAAAGGAATTATTCTTGATAATTTAGATTATATTAAATCGCACTCTGGTTGTTATTTGACAGATAATAACTTACTCCGCCCTATTCCGATTTATTATAAAAATGCTCTTAAAATTAGAAGCACAATTTCTAATAAGCGTGTTTGTAACAATATGATTTCTCTAGGAATGAAAGCTGATAACCCTAATTTTTTAGCTGGTTTAAATTATGCTAATAGATATTCATTAAAAACTATTAATGAGTTTAGGAAACAACAGGCAATATTAAGACACCAGAAACTTGAAAGACAGTATTCTAATTCTGGCCAATCTTATGAACCTTTGATTTCATATGGATATTCAGGACATGATAAAATTCTTGAATTGGTAAAATCTGCACTGTTAGATACAGTGCCATTCTAGGAGGTAAGAATGAATAAGAGTACTGTACAGAAAGTTATAGGCTATATTATTGATATTGCAAAACTTGTTCTGCTTTGGCTTGGTGCTGTTAATTAAAGGTTTTTAAAATGGATATTGTTGAAATTAAATCTTATATTCAGAAGTTGGAAAATATGACACAGCAGCAATTTAATGCCGAGGTTGTATTTGTTAATTGGTGTTTAGCAGAGGACAGGATGAAAAAAGAAATTCTTGATTCTTTGCAAACTGATAAAAAATTTTGTGATAATTTGGAGTGATTATGAAATCTAATCTTTTAGGCTGTGCTGTTTACGATAAAGTTCGTGAACAGTTTATGTATTTGTCTTTTGTTAATTCCGTTGAGGAATACATTAGAAGTAATGTTGAAAATGTTATTCAGGCTTGTAAAAACTTGAATGATGTAGATGTATATGTTCTTTGTGAATACGACGTTGATAATGGTGACTTTATTCCCTGTAAAGTTAAACATGATTGGTCAGAGTATAAAATGCCTTTATCTAAAGCTGACGCACTTGCGCCACTTGGCGTTGAATTTGCTAAAGAAGCTCTCGAATATGAAGCATTTAAGGCTTCTAGAAAACAGGAGGAATCTAAATAATGGCAGACCGCTATTCTAATTTAAATGGTACTGCACCTGAAACAGACCCAACTAAACAGAAGTCTGTCAAAGTTCCAAAATCGGACTTTAATCTTTCATGTGCAAAGTATTTTAAAACAATTGACGGCTTGATTGTACCTTTTCATTGTATTCACGTATTGCCTAACAGTTCACATGATTTAGGTGTTCAGATTCGTGCAATTATGACTAATCCATATGTTAAACAGTTGCTCACTGGTAAACGTGGCTATGTTCACGCCTACCATAGTAACTGGTCAGATATTTGGGAAGGTGCTACTGAACTTATCAAAAAAGGTCGCTCGTTTAATGTAGAACTTGAATTTCCACATTTTAACAAAGTGATAAAAAAAGGTAATAAGGAATATACAACACACGTTGCTGGTGCTCCTTCTTCTTATCTTGGTTTACCTGTATATAAATATGATACAAGTAAATCACCACTTGAAAATATTAAACCAATTGCTCTTGATAATGCAAATGCAAAAACTATCAATAATTATGATAATTTTGAACATAACGCTTTACAGCTTGCTATGTTCCAGCAGATTTATCAGAGTGCTTTTTTAAATAAGAATCTTGTAAATAATAATACTGCTTGGTTGCCACAGGTTGAAAACCATTTTGTTTTGCCTTTGGAAGTATCTGGTAAAGCTGTTGCACAGTTGTCTTATGACGCAGACCAGTCGCAGGTAAATGAGGTTTCTGACGATGAAAACTTTGAATTTAATTCAGACTATTTCGTTCCTACTGATAAAGCGCCTGACACTGAAATATCTAAATCGAATAAGCCTTTTTTAAATGCTCCTCGTTTTAGACAGTTTAAAGGTGATATGTTTGTTAGTGGTTCACCATTTGCAGATTTAATGCGTGGTGATACTCCTGTTATGTCATTTGCTGATTTAACTGGTTCTATTAACTGGGATAATGTTGTTGCAAATTATACTAATAACAATGCTAATGTTGTTGTTAATACTGAATCTTCTACTCTTGCCTCTTTTGGTAATTCTTCTTCTTTTAAATCTGCTCTTGATAAGGCTATAGTTACTGTACAGAATCAACTTCAGTTTAATCTTAATTCACTTCGTGCTCTTGATGTTTATACATTACTTGGTGAACGTGCAGCTAGAACAGACGGTACTTATAATTCATTTATTGAAGCTATGTTTGGTGTTAATCCAAAAATGCATAGTCACGAACCTCGTTATCTTGGCGGTTTCTATCTTGACTTTGTTAACAATACTATTGAGCAGACTTCTGAAACTGGTGAAACTCCTCTCGGAACTGCTGTTTCTCGTGGTGTTTCAAACGGTAATGGCCACATCGGAAAGTTTACATTTTATGATCATGGTTATATTATGTTTGTTCTCTCAATTGTTGATGAAACAGTTTATACTAACGGTGTATCTAGAGATTGGACTTCCCTTACCTTTGATGAACAATATCTTCCACAGTTTAACAATCTTGCTCCACAGGCCACATTGCAACAGGAATTGTTCTTAACTGGTAATAAAGCCCAGAATGAAGAGCCATTTAACTTTGTAGAACGTTTTAGCCACCTTAAGAGTGAACAGAATCATGCTGTAGGACAGATGTCACTTCCAGCTTATCTTAAAGACGGTACTCCAATTGATTTGGAAAGTGCAGCATTTATTCATAGTCGTAAATTCTTTGATAAAGTTGAATTTAATAATAAGTTTGTAACAATGAGTATTGATAATCTCGATATGTCTCCTTATGCTTCTGCTGAAGATTATCCTTATTTAGTTACTGCTTTAATTCAAGACGAAGCTGTTGCGCCTTTGCCATATATTACTGTTCCTTCTGGATTAACTATTATGGGAGCTTAGCCAATGAAAAGATTATGTTATTCTTCTAGAGATTGTGGATTTATTTGGAAAAATTGGAAACCTAAAGTTGTTACCGATTTCGGCCCTTCTGTTACACAGAAAAAGAAGTATGTAACTGATAAAGTTAGAATTAATAATCAGGAAGTTACTACTGGTTCTTCTCGTACTGCTTTATATACAATGCCTGACGGAATTGATAATGGTGTTCGTTATGCTGCTTTGTATGAGCAGAAAGGACTTGATCCAACTGAAATTGAAGCTAATAAACAGCTTCTTGCTAATGCTAAAGAATCAGTTGAAGAAATGATTTCTAACGAAGTGCAGAAAGAGCTTGAAACTGTACAGGTTTCTAAATCTGATAGCAACGCTAACGAAGGTTAGTTTTTTAAATCTCTCTCTTAATAAAGTGTTACTCCTTTTCACTTTTCCCTATCTATTCTTGATAGGGTTTTCCCCTTTAACCTTACAAAAAAGGGTTTAAGGGGAAAAATGTGTTGTCCCCTTTTTACCTAATTATAAATTATATATTCTTCTTTATTCTTCCCTTAGCGTTAGCCCCCCCTTAGTCGCTTGACTTCAAGGGGGGGCGTACAAGACGGGGGTTGCCATAGAATGGCCATACGCGCGTGCGTGCGATTAACGCGTGCGTGTGCGAATGGCTTGATATTACAATTCTTTAATTCACTAGATTACTTTTATAATCTAGAACTTGCCGAGTTATCCGCAAAATCCACAGTGCGTAGGCTCTTAAATTAGCCGTAGCTACTGTGGAGTTGGCGGGTAACTCGGCATATAACCTACTTTAATTCACTAATTTTCATATTTTTACATACTATATATTTGTATATGTTTCTTGTGTTTTTCTTTATGTGTGCCTTGTTCCACATAAAGAAAAACTGACAGAATGTAAGAAATGTATTGTATAAAAATAAATTTGACAAACATATATTTGTGTAGTATAAAATATATAAATACTTAAATAATTTGTATCGAAATGTATTGACAAATACACAGAACACATATTATAGTAAGTACAACGGATGACAGAATGTTATTCAGTCGTCTAAAACAGTAGATTAAATAGCTTGTTAAGTTTCCTTTAGTCACTGTTGTATTATTATCGGTCTTGAGTACTGGAAATCATTTGCTACGTGTGGTTTCCAGTGCTCTCTTTTCGAGGTACTTATTATGCATAGAGTTAAAAGTTCTGATTCTAGCCCTGTATCATTTCGTTGTGATTCTGATCTAAATAATTTATTTCAGAAAAAATATCCTTATTGTTTAAGTCAATTTTTAAAAAGAGCTATGAAAATGGCGCTCAATGATAAAAAATTTTTTGATAAAGTATTTTTTAGTGAGGTTGAATAATGAATCCATTTAAAGAAGGTATTTTTAGTTTTAATACAAAAGGAAGTTCAGGTTCTCCGATTTCAATGGTGACAGACCCTTCTGGTTGGTGGGATACTTATAAAAATGGTAAAACTACCCAGTTAGCTCAAGAAAATCTTGATTATCAAAAAGGTTTACAACAACAGATTTTTGAGCGTGAAGATACTGCTTATCAGCGTACTGCTAACGATATGCGTTTAGCTGGTTTAAATCCACTTTCAATGAATGGAACTAACGGTGCCGGTGAAGTTGTAGATACTACCCCGCCCGAAGATATGGGAAATCTTGCTGCTTTAACTCAAGTTTTCAATATGTTTAATTCAATGCGTTCTGGTAATGCTTCCGCTAATTTGCAAAATGCACAGGCTGCTAATTTACAGAGTCAAACAACTACTAATGATATTTTAAATAAATATTATGAAGATACTCTTGATTTGGAAAATGTTGGTAGACAGTTTGATAATGAAATGAAAAATTTCAATTTAAGAGAATTGCGTCGTAATACTGCTTTCAATGATTTATACGGTTTATCTGATAATATGACACCTGAGTTGAAAAGTATGGCTTTTTTAAGTGGTCATGGTCCTTTATCTACTATTAATCCTAATACTGAAACTGATATTAATAATTTTGGTAGAAAAATTAATCATTCTAACCATGATTATTCAAAAAATATTGATTTTACTACAGCTATGCAATCTGACAAAATATTAAATTATATTTTAAGAATTGCTCAAACTTATGGAAATTTAAATAGATGATAAGAGATTTTAAAACTAGTCAATTGTTAGGTTATAAGAAAGAATTGAAAGATGTTCTCGAAGGTATTGATTCTGCTTTAAATGCTCGTGCTTCTTTGTTAGAAGATTTTAGTTCTACTGCTAAAGCAGAAGCCGCTATTCGTGATTCTCTTTGTGATCCAGAGTTTTATTATTATATAAAGTTCTTGGATAAAGCAATTTCTATAGTGAGGTTATATAATGCTCGTGAATGGTCTGATGATGATGATTCTCGCTATCACTTTTCTATCCGTACTTATAATTTCTATCCGTCTGATAATTACGGATTACAATATAGAAAATATTCTAATCATTGTGATTACGGTGATTTTTCTGATATTGCTGATATATGGCCTTATATGCGTGTTTACGCTTCTCAATTAATTTGTGAAGTTGGAAAGATTGTTCAATCTGAATTAATGCCTTTGGAGATTTATTAATATGGCTTGTGCTCAACCTTTTTTAATTTCTAATCCTCATTATAAAGACTGGCGATATACAAACGCTATAAAACCTTATTTGGAAGTTCCTTGTAACTGGTGCTTGAATTGTCGTGTAGACCGTCAAAACTGGTTATGCGATGCGATGAAATATGAGTGGAAAAAATATAATTATAAAGCTTCTTTCGTTACTTTTACTTATGATGATATACACTTGCAAGAGTTAAATAATGTAGTTGCTGATGACTTTGTTATTGTAAAAGATGATGACGGAACAAAACATAAATTATTAATGAAAGGTAATAAACCGATTGAGTTTAGCTTGCGTAGAAAACATGCTAAAGATTTTCTAAAACGTGTTCGTTCACAAATTGATTATTACTATGAAAAATACAATATTGAAAATTTTGAAAGTATTAGAAAAGATTTTAAAACATTCTACTGTGGAGAATATGGCGATATTTTTGGCCGCCCTCACTACCATTTTATCTTTTTCGGTCTTGCTCATGATTTTTGTGAAGAGCTTTTAAAGGATTGCTGGCAGAATGGCTTAATAGATGTATTGCCAATTAAAGATGGTGCGTTTGAATATGTAACTAAATATTTACAGAAACAATTGCACAGTTCACAAGCTGAGGAAGTTTATGATAAAAATAGTCTTGAACGTCCCTTTTGTTCTCATTCTTTAGGACTTGGTAAAGGAATTATTCTTGATAATTTAGATTATATTAAATCGCACTCTGGTTGTTATTTGACAGATAATAACTTACTCCGCCCTATTCCGATTTATTATAAAAATGCTCTTAAAATTAGAAGCACAATTTCTAATAAGCGTGTTTGTAACAATATGATTTCTCTAGGAATGAAAGCTGATAACCCTAATTTTTTAGCTGGTTTAAATTATGCTAATAGATATTCATTAAAAACTATTAATGAGTTTAGGAAACAACAGGCAATATTAAGACACCAGAAACTTGAAAGACAGTATTCTAATTCTGGCCAATCTTATGAACCTTTGATTTCATATGGATATTCAGGACATGATAAAATTCTTGAATTGGTAAAATCTGCACTGTTAGATACAGTGCCATTCTAGGAGGTAAGAATGAATAAGAGTACTGTACAGAAAGTTATAGGCTATATTATTGATATTGCAAAACTTGTTCTGCTTTGGCTTGGTGCTGTTAATTAAAGGTTTTTAAAATGGATATTGTTGAAATTAAATCTTATATTCAGAAGTTGGAAAATATGACACAGCAGCAATTTAATGCCGAGGTTGTATTTGTTAATTGGTGTTTAGCAGAGGACAGGATGAAAAAAGAAATTCTTGATTCTTTGCAAACTGATAAAAAATTTTGTGATAATTTGGAGTGATTATGAAATCTAATCTTTTAGGCTGTGCTGTTTACGATAAAGTTCGTGAACAGTTTATGTATTTGTCTTTTGTTAATTCCGTTGAGGAATACATTAGAAGTAATGTTGAAAATGTTATTCAGGCTTGTAAAAACTTGAATGATGTAGATGTATATGTTCTTTGTGAATACGACGTTGATAATGGTGACTTTATTCCCTGTAAAGTTAAACATGATTGGTCAGAGTATAAAATGCCTTTATCTAAAGCTGACGCACTTGCGCCACTTGGCGTTGAATTTGCTAAAGAAGCTCTCGAATATGAAGCATTTAAGGCTTCTAGAAAACAGGAGGAATCTAAATAATGGCAGACCGCTATTCTAATTTAAATGGTACTGCACCTGAAACAGACCCAACTAAACAGAAGTCTGTCAAAGTTCCAAAATCGGACTTTAATCTTTCATGTGCAAAGTATTTTAAAACAATTGACGGCTTGATTGTACCTTTTCATTGTATTCACGTATTGCCTAACAGTTCACATGATTTAGGTGTTCAGATTCGTGCAATTATGACTAATCCATATGTTAAACAGTTGCTCACTGGTAAACGTGGCTATGTTCACGCCTACCATAGTAACTGGTCAGATATTTGGGAAGGTGCTACTGAACTTATCAAAAAAGGTCGCTCGTTTAATGTAGAACTTGAATTTCCACATTTTAACAAAGTGATAAAAAAAGGTAATAAGGAATATACAACACACGTTGCTGGTGCTCCTTCTTCTTATCTTGGTTTACCTGTATATAAATATGATACAAGTAAATCACCACTTGAAAATATTAAACCAATTGCTCTTGATAATGCAAATGCAAAAACTATCAATAATTATGATAATTTTGAACATAACGCTTTACAGCTTGCTATGTTCCAGCAGATTTATCAGAGTGCTTTTTTAAATAAGAATCTTGTAAATAATAATACTGCTTGGTTGCCACAGGTTGAAAACCATTTTGTTTTGCCTTTGGAAGTATCTGGTAAAGCTGTTGCACAGTTGTCTTATGACGCAGACCAGTCGCAGGTAAATGAGGTTTCTGACGATGAAAACTTTGAATTTAATTCAGACTATTTCGTTCCTACTGATAAAGCGCCTGACACTGAAATATCTAAATCGAATAAGCCTTTTTTAAATGCTCCTCGTTTTAGACAGTTTAAAGGTGATATGTTTGTTAGTGGTTCACCATTTGCAGATTTAATGCGTGGTGATACTCCTGTTATGTCATTTGCTGATTTAACTGGTTCTATTAACTGGGATAATGTTGTTGCAAATTATACTAATAACAATGCTAATGTTGTTGTTAATACTGAATCTTCTACTCTTGCCTCTTTTGGTAATTCTTCTTCTTTTAAATCTGCTCTTGATAAGGCTATAGTTACTGTACAGAATCAACTTCAGTTTAATCTTAATTCACTTCGTGCTCTTGATGTTTATACATTACTTGGTGAACGTGCAGCTAGAACAGACGGTACTTATAATTCATTTATTGAAGCTATGTTTGGTGTTAATCCAAAAATGCATAGTCACGAACCTCGTTATCTTGGCGGTTTCTATCTTGACTTTGTTAACAATACTATTGAGCAGACTTCTGAAACTGGTGAAACTCCTCTCGGAACTGCTGTTTCTCGTGGTGTTTCAAACGGTAATGGCCACATCGGAAAGTTTACATTTTATGATCATGGTTATATTATGTTTGTTCTCTCAATTGTTGATGAAACAGTTTATACTAACGGTGTATCTAGAGATTGGACTTCCCTTACCTTTGATGAACAATATCTTCCACAGTTTAACAATCTTGCTCCACAGGCCACATTGCAACAGGAATTGTTCTTAACTGGTAATAAAGCCCAGAATGAAGAGCCATTTAACTTTGTAGAACGTTTTAGCCACCTTAAGAGTGAACAGAATCATGCTGTAGGACAGATGTCACTTCCAGCTTATCTTAAAGACGGTACTCCAATTGATTTGGAAAGTGCAGCATTTATTCATAGTCGTAAATTCTTTGATAAAGTTGAATTTAATAATAAGTTTGTAACAATGAGTATTGATAATCTCGATATGTCTCCTTATGCTTCTGCTGAAGATTATCCTTATTTAGTTACTGCTTTAATTCAAGACGAAGCTGTTGCGCCTTTGCCATATATTACTGTTCCTTCTGGATTAACTATTATGGGAGCTTAGCCAATGAAAAGATTATGTTATTCTTCTAGAGATTGTGGATTTATTTGGAAAAATTGGAAACCTAAAGTTGTTACCGATTTAGTACTCTGCGTTGATACCACTGCTAAGTATGTAACTGATAAAGTTAGAATTAATAATCAGGAAGTTACTACTGGTTCTTCTCGTACTGCTTTATATACAATGCCTGACGGAATTGATAATGGTGTTCGTTATGCTGCTTTGTATGAGCAGAAAGGACTTGATCCAACTGAAATTGAAGCTAATAAACAGCTTCTTGCTAATGCTAAAGAATCAGTTGAAGAAATGATTTCTAACGAAGTGCAGAAAGAGCTTGAAACTGTACAGGTTTCTAAATCTGATAGCAACGCTAACGAAGGTTAGTTTTTTTAAATCTCTCTGCTTAATAAAGTGTTACTCCTTTTCACTTTTCCCTATCTATTCTTGATAGGGTTTTCCCCTTTAACCTTACAAAAAAGGGTTTAAGGGGAAAAATGTGTTGTCCCCTTTTTACCTAATTATAAATTATATATTCTTCTTTATTCTTCCCTTAGCGTTAGCCCCCCCTTAGTCGCTTGACTTCAAGGGGGGGCGTACAAGACGGGGGTTGCCATAGAATGGCCATACGCGCGTGCGTGCGATTAACGCGTGCGTGTGCGAATGGCTTGATATTACAATTCTTTAAATTCACTAGATTACTTTTATAATCTAGAACTTGCCGAGTTATCCGCAAAATCCACAGTGCGTAGGCTCTTAAATTAGCCGTAGCTACTGTGGAGTTGGCGGGTAACTCGGCATATAACCTACTTTAATTCACTAATTTCATATTTTTACATACTATATATTTGTATTGTTTCTTGTGTTTTTCTTTATGTGTGCCTTGTTCCACATAAAGAAAAACTGACAGAATGTAAGAAATGTATTGTATAAAAATAAATTTGACAAACATATATTTGTGTAGTATAAAATATATAAATACTTAAATAATTTGTATCGAAATGTATTGACAAGATACACAGAACACATATTATAGTAAGTACAACGGATGACAGAATGTTATTCAGTCGTCTAAAACAGTAGATTAAATAGCTTGTTAAGTTTCCTTTAGTCACTGTTGTATTATTATCGGTCTTGAGTACTGGAAATCATTTGCTACGTGTGGTTTCCAGTGCTCTCTTTTCGAGGTACTTATTATGCATAGAGTTAAAAGTTCTGATTCTAGCCCTGTATCATTTCGTTGTGATTCTGATCTAAATAATTTATTTCAGAAAAAATATCCTTATTGTTTAAGTCAATTTTTAAAAAGAGCTATGAAAATGGCGCTCAATGATAAAAAATTTTTTGATAAAGTATTTTTTAGTGAGGTTGAATAATGAATCCATTTAAAGAAGGTATTTTTAGTTTTTAATACAAAAGGAAGTTCAGGTTCTCCGATTTCAATGGTGACAGACCCTTCTGGTTGGTGGGGATACTTATAAAAATGGTAAAACTACCCAGTTAGCTCAAGAAAATCTTGATTATCAAAAAGGTTTACAACAACAGATTTTTGAGCGTGAAGATACTGCTTATCAGCGTACTGCTAACGATATGCGTTTAGCTGGTTTAAATCCACTTTCAATGAATGGAACTAACGGTGCCGGTGAAGTTGTAGATACTACCCCGCCCGAAGATATGGGAAATCTTGCTGCTTTAACTCAAGTTTTCAATATGTTTTAATTCAATGCGTTCTGGTAATGCTTCCGCTAATTTGCAAAATGCACAGGCTGCTAATTTACAGAGTCAAACAACTACTAATGATATTTTAAATAAATATTATGAAGATACTCTTGATTTGGAAAATGTTGGTAGACAGTTTGATAATGAAATGAAAAATTTCAATTTAAGAGAATTGCGTCGTAATACTGCTTTCAATGATTTATACGGTTTATCTGATAATATGACACCTGAGTTGAAAAGTATGGCTTTTTTAAGTGGTCATGGTCCTTTATCTACTATTAATCCTAATACTGAAACTGATATTAATAATTTTGGTAGAAAAATTAATCATTCTAACCATGATTATTCAAAAAATATTGATTTTACTACAGCTATGCAATCTGACAAAATATTAAATTATATTTTAAGAATTGCCTCAAACTTATGGAAATTTAAATAGATGATAAGAGATTTTAAAACTAGTCAATTGTTAGGTTATAAGAAAGAATTGAAAGATGTTCTCGAAGGTATTGATTCTGCTTTAAATGCTCGTGCTTCTTTGTTAGAAGATTTTAGTTCTACTGCTAAAGCAGAAGTCCGCTATTCGTGATTCTCTTTGTGATCCAGAGTTTTATTATTATATAAAGTTCTTGGATAAAGCATTTTCTATAGTGAGGTTATATAATGCTCGTGAATGGTCTGATGATGATGATTTCTCGCTATCACTTTTCTATCCGTACTTATAATTTTCTATCCGTCTGATAATTACGGATTACAATATAGAAAATATTCTAATCATTGTGATTACGGTGATTTTTCTGATATTGCTGATATATGGCCTTATATGCGTGTTTACGCTTCTCAATTAATTTGTGAAGTTGGAAAAGATTGTTCAATCTGAATTAATGCCTTTAGTACTCTGCGTTGATACCACTGCTTCACTGCTTAATCCTCATTATAAAGACTGGCGATATACAAACGCTATAAAACCTTATTTGGAAGTTCCTTGTAACTGGTGCTTGAATTGTCGTGTAGACCGTCAAAACTGGTTATGCGATGCGATGAAATATGAGTGGAAAAAATATAATTATAAAGCTTCTTTCGTTACTTTTACTTATGATGATATACACTTGCAAGAGTTAAATAATGTAGTTGCTGATGACTTTGTTATTGTAAAAGATGATGACGGAACAAAACATAAATTATTAATGAAAGGTAATAAACCGATTGAGTTTAGCTTGCGTAGAAAACATGCTAAAGATTTTCTAAAACGTGTTCGTTCACAAATTGATTATTACTATGAAAAATACAATATTGAAAATTTTGAAAGTATTAGAAAAGATTTTAAAACATTCTACTGTGGAGAATATGGCGATATTTTTGGCCGCCCTCACTACCATTTTATCTTTTTCGGTCTTGCTCATGATTTTTGTGAAGAGCTTTTAAAGGATTGCTGGCAGAATGGCTTAATAGATGTATTGCCAATTAAAGATGGTGCGTTTGAATATGTAACTAAATATTTACAGAAACAATTGCACAGTTCACAAGCTGAGGAAGTTTATGATAAAAATAGTCTTGAACGTCCCTTTTGTTCTCATTCTTTAGGACTTGGTAAAGGAATTATTCTTGATAATTTAGATTATATTAAATCGCACTCTGGTTGTTATTTGACAGATAATAACTTACTCCGCCCTATTCCGATTTATTATAAAAATGCTCTTAAAATTAGAAGCACAATTTCTAATAAGCGTGTTTGTAACAATATGATTTCTCTAGGAATGAAAGCTGATAACCCTAATTTTTTAGCTGGTTTAAATTATGCTAATAGATATTCATTAAAAACTATTAATGAGTTTAGGAAACAACAGGCAATATTAAGACACCAGAAACTTGAAAGACAGTATTCTAATTCTGGCCAATCTTATGAACCTTTGATTTCATATGGATATTCAGGACATGATAAAATTCTTGAATTGGTAAAATCTGCACTGTTAGATACAGTGCCATTCTAGGAGGTAAGAATGAATAAGAGTACTGTACAGAAAGTTATAGGCTATATTATTGATATTGCAAAACTTGTTCTGCTTTGGCTTGGTGCTGTTAATTAAAGGTTTTTTAAAATGGATATTGTTGAAATTAAATCTTATATTCAGAAGTTGGAAAATATGACACAGCAGCAATTTAATGCCGAGGTTGTATTTGTTAATTGGTGTTTAGCAGAGGACAGGATGAAAAAAGAAATTCTTGATTCTTTGCAAACTGATAAAAAATTTTGTGATAATTTGGAGTGATTATGAAATCTAATCTTTTAGGCTGTGCTGTTTACGATAAAGTTCGTGAACAGTTTATGTATTTGTCTTTTGTTAATTCCGTTGAGGAATACATTAGAAGTAATGTTGAAAATGTTATTCAGGCTTGTAAAAACTTGAATGATGTAGATGTATATGTTCTTTGTGAATACGACGTTGATAATGGTGACTTTATTCCCTGTAAAGTTAAACATGATTGGTCAGAGTATAAAATGCCTTTATCTAAAG
>CATQJL010000285.1:0-16475 GCA_958299035.1 Cylicocyclus nassatus | reverse complement strand
AAGCAGTGGTATCAACGCAGAGTACTGGTTCGCAGTTTTGCCTGACGGTCGACGAATCAATTGCTACGGCTGCACTCCGCTGAGATTGCCGGCCGATTTCGACTTTATCAGTCTCTTCCACGGAGTCGACGAGAGAGTCCCCGTCAGATCCCTCGTTTTCGGTGCCAAGGTCGTCGATCACATACTGCAGGAGGCCTGATGATGAGTGTCCCAAATAAGAAGCCGGAGGGCGGACCAACGGCAACCCTTATCCTGGACGGCCAGGAATACACTTTGCCCGTTATCGCAGGAACCACCGGCGATCGAGTCATCGACATTTCTAACCTTCGTCAACTAACCGGCGGGGTGACAACCTTCGACCCGGCATTCGCCAATACTGCGTCCTGCCGCTCGGCGATCTCGTGGATCGACGGCGAAGAAGGCGTGCTCACCTATCGTGGCCTACCCATCGAGACCTTAGCTAAGGAGCGCGTCTCCTTTGTGGAGACCGCCTGGCTGCTGATCTTCGGTCACCTGCCCACTGAGGCTCAACGCGACGACTTCCGGAATCGCTTGACCGAGTATTCGGCATTACACCGGTCGATGAACCTTCACTTCAATGCCTTCCCACCTAACGGCCACCCGATGGCGATCATGTCCTCGATGATCAACGCGATGAGCACCCACGACCGTCCGAGAATCACTGATGAGGAGTCCTTCACCGACGCGGCTGCCAAGCTCATGTCCAAGGTGAGGACGATCGCGGCTGCTTCTTATAAGGCGTCTATTGGGGAGCCAGCGATTTACCCGCGCTATGACCTCAAATATGTCGAAAATTTCATGCACATGATGTTTTCTCTGCCGTACCGCGCCTACGAGCCGGATCCGGTGGCGGCAAGAGCCCTCACCTGTTCTTCGTGCTACACGCTGATCACGGCCAGAACTGTTCGACCTCGACAGTGCGGATGGTTGGGTCCTCGGGTGCCAACCTTTTCACGTCGTGTTCAGCCGGAGTGTGCGCTCTGTGGGGGAGACCGCCACGGTGGCGCCAACGTCAACGCTGTGCTCGCCTTACAACGTATCCGCAATTCTGGACTCACCCCACGTCAATACCTGGCGAAGGCCAAAGATTCGGGGGAGAGGATTTCTGGCTTCGGGCATCGCGTCTACCGCAATTGGGACCCCCGAGCGAGAATCTTCCGCAGTGTCGTCGGTCCCGTGCTCGACACCATGCACAAACCGGATCCGCTGCTCGACGTTGCCATGGAGCTGGAGGAAGCTGTGCTGGCCGACGACTACTTCATCGAGCGCAGGCTGTACCCCAACGTGGACTTCTATTCCGGGATCGTTTTACGCGCGCTCGGCATCCCGCTGAACATGTTCACTGTCATGTTCGCTATCGGGCGGATGGCTGGTTGGATCGCCCACTGGAAGGAGGTTTTTGAGGATCCGACAACGAGGATTTCCCCGTCCTCGCGAGCTTTACGATGGTCCGGTATCGACTCCGTGGGTGCCACGCGGCGAGCGCTGAGCTATTTGACCCTAGGCTTCTTCGCGGGCGAGGTTTGGCCCGCCGGTGATGTCGTCGAGGGCTGAGGTGATCTCCTTAGGAAGACTGACCTCGTCAGCTCTGAGCAATTCTTCGAGCTGTGAGGTGGTCCTCGGTCCGACAAGAGCCGAGGCGACTACAGGGGCATCACGCACCCATGCCAGCGCGATTTGCGGGACCGTCGCTCCCAGCCCGTCGGCCGCTTTCACAATAGCCTCGACGACAGCGTTGGACTTGCGCGTCAGATAGGGCTGCACGAACCAAGACAGGCGATCAGAACCGCCCCGGGAATCCTTAGGGGTTCCGTGTCGGTACCCGGCCTCCCAGCACGCCGCGACCTAGCGCTGACCATGCCAGAAGTCCCATCCCGTGGTGCTGGGCCGAAGGAACGACCTCGATTTCAGCACGTCGAGCCAGCAAGGAGTATTCCACCTGGTTACTGACTAGAGGGGTCCGTGTTCCGGTTGCCCGCTGCCAGGTCGCTGCCGTGGCGGCCTGCCAACCCACGAAGTTGGAGACCCCGACGTACCGGGCCATTCCCGATGTCACGGCATGGTCGAGTGCCGCACAGGTTTCTTCGATGGGGGCATCTCCCCAGGCATGAACTTGCCAAAGATCGACGTGATCGGTGTGGAGACGGCGCAGGGACCCTTCGAGGTCACGCAGCAGCGCACTGGCGTGACGTATCGACGATTCTCTTATGACCTTCAACAATGAATCCCGCCTTGGTCGCTATGACAAGGTCATCTCGACTGATATCGGTATGGGTGAGCTTTCCGATGAGTTGTTCGGCGAACCCGCCTCCATACGCTGGTGCGGTATCGACGAGATTGCCACCGGCGTCAACGAAGCGACGAACCAACGAGCGAACCTCACGAGCGTCGGTTTGCCCGCCCCATGTCAGGGACCCTAGCCCAATGGCAGATACCTTGAGGCCGCTGGCCCCGACGGTTCTCATGCGCATGTGCATCCTCCTCGTCCCCGATCACCCTAACGGAGCACCCTCAAGCCGACCTTGAGACAGAACAGCGAAGCCTGACGTCTCCAAGCTCTTCATTGGCACCCCGACGAGCCTGCCGGGGTGGCATCGAGTGCCGGCGGCACCTTGGTGGAGACACCCAGCGAAACGGTCGCCAACCCGCGTATCTCGATCGCGTAGCTAGGGTAGGAATATGATTCGTCGCACCTTCCGACTCGAACGACCCGACCGCGTGGTGGTCGGCACCGTGGGCCAGCCAGGAGCGCGTGTCTTCCATCTGCAAGTCCGTGAGGGTTCCCGAGTCGTGACAGTCCGTTGTGAAAAGGTCCAGATCGATCAGCTTGCCCTTCAAATGGACAGGATCTTGGACGGTCTGGCTGCGCATGTTGCGGATGTATTCGTCCCACCGTCAGTCGACAACCCAGACGATCTGGCCCCTCTCGATGCGCCACTCGAGGAAGAGTTCGCCGTTGGGACGATGGCGATGGCCTTTGACGATGAGACTAAGCGCATCGAGATCGAGATGTACGCTGCCAGCGATGACGAACTCATGATCAAAGACCCAGCAATGCTGCTGACAACCCTCCCTGAGGTGGCCCCAGATTCCCTGGAAATCCTCATGACGACGTCTCAAGCTCGCCAGTTCGTCGCGAGGTGCCGTGTCGTCGTCGCATCCGGGCGTCAATACTGCCCATATTGTTCGCAGCAGATCCTCTCGGCCGAGGGCCATCTGTGCCCGCGGTCGAATGGCTACCGTAAGCCCCTGGTGTGGTGAGCGTGACGAATCCCTGGAATCTGCCATGTCCTCCCGGGCCGAGAGCTCCATGGCACGTTGAGGGGGCCTTGCCTGGTTCCAGTAACGGTGCGCTGCTGGTGCGTGATGCCGACCTTCGGCTGTGGGTGTATAAACCGACAGCCCGCAAACGTCGTCTCCACGATTTCCCATCGGGCACCCTCGCTAGGCGGGAGGTAGCGGCATGCCTCTTGTCCCAGGTGATGGGTATCGGTCTTGTGCCGGTGACGGTTCTCGTCGGCGATGGACCACAAGGACCTGGCTCGATGCAGCGTTGGATCGCCGACGACGTTGAGAGCCCTCTGGTTCGTGTCGACGTGACCGAGCGTCCTTCCACCGCATTGGCACGGGTTTCTGCTGGGGGTCGACGAAGATGATCGGGAGATTGGGCTTGCCCATTCTCCTCACCCGGCGTTGCGTGCCCTGGCCCTATTCGACGCCGTCGTGAATAGCGCTGATCGTAAGGGTGGACATGTCTTAGTCGGTCCTGATCCTGATCTCGGTGGTACTGCCCACGTCTGGGCGGTCGATAATGGCTTGACCTTTCACACAGATCCTAAGCTTCGAACGGTGCTGTGGGGATGGGCTGGTCAGCCGTTGGAGCCTGTCGAGGAGATGATGCTCGACGAGGTCCTTACCATTGCTGACACTGATTTTGAGGATCTCATTACCCCAGAGGAGATCGATGCGGTGAGACAACGTGCCCAGGGTCTTCTGGAGTTTGATGCCTTCCCGGGACCGAGCGGGCTGAGGCCTGCCTTGCCGTGGCCTCCGATGTGATGCGACGGACTGCTGCCGATCTGCGAGAATAGGGCGGCCACCTGTGGGTGGTTGGAAAGGTGTGTACTGTGTCCGACGTTCTCGCGTCCCTGCTTAATGCCCAGCTTGATGTGGGTCTAGGAAAGCCGATCCTGTGGCGTGAGGTCATTGGGAATCTATTCGGGCTTGCCTCGGCTCTCGGCGGTGCCCGACGTCGACTATGGGCTTGGCCAGTCGGCATTATCGGCAACGTCATCCTTTTCACGGTGTTTCTCGGTGGGGTATTTCACACTCCGCAGGACCTTAATCTGTGGGGACAGGCTGGGCGTCAGATCTTTTTCCTCGCGACAAGCGCCTATGGCTGGGTGGTCTGGGCAGCGACCCGGCACAATAATGGCGCGTCCCAAGTGGCCGTCCACCCGCGCTGGGCCACTCGTAGAGAACGCATTTTGGCGCTGACAGCTACTGTCATCATGCTTGTTGTTTTCACCTTCGCTCTCAAGGCATTGGGGTCCTGGGGTCCGCTGTCGGATTCGTGGATTCTTACTGGATCGATCCTTGCGACCTGGGGGATGGCGCGCGGCTGGAATGAGTTCTGGTTTGTGTGGATTGCGGTCGATGTCGTTGGCGTCCCGCTACTGGCCACGGCTCAGTACTACCCGAGCGCTCTCATGTACGTCTTCTATGGAGCTTTCTGCCTATACGGATTTGTGACGTGGTGGCGTGCCCAACGTGCGGTCACCGACGACCCCTGTCACTGACATAGCAACGGTCCGTCACGTGGGCGCATCTGTGGCGGTGCTAGGACAATCGGTAGCCTGGCAACTGTGAGCAAGACATTCGAGGAACTTTTCGCCGAGCTGGCAATAAAGTCACAGACCCGTCCTGCAGGTTCGGGAACCGTCGAGGAGCTTGACCGCGGAGTACATGCCATCGGTAAGAAAATCGTGGAGGAAGCCTCCGAAGTGTGGATGGCAGCCGAGCACGAGGGCAATGAACGGTTGGCTGAGGAGATCTGCCAGGAGATTTATCACCTGCAGGTCATGATGATTAAGCAGGGCTTGTCGCTCGACGACGTCTATAAGCATCTGTGAATTCCCGGACATTCCCGACCCGTCATCGTCATCCCTGATAATCCCTGAGGAGACTTCATGTCCGACTTGCTTCGCATTGCTGTGCCGAATAAGGGTGCTCTTTCAGAGGCAGCGTCCTCCCTGCTCGCCGAGGCTGGCTACCGCCAACGCACAGATCACAAGGATCTCACCCTGGTTGATGAGGAGAACGGGGTGGAGTTCTTCTATCTGAGGCCTCGCGATATCGCGGTGTATGTGGGGGAGGGGACCCTCGATATTGGTATTACCGGACGGGATCTCTTACTTGATTCCAATGCTGATGCCACCGAGATCAAAGGGCTGGGGTTTGGTCATTCCCGCTTTCGTTTTGCCGCTCCTAAGAGTCCCCAAAACACTATTGAAGGGCTGGCGGGAAAGCGGATCGCTACCTCTTACCCCGGCCTGTTGAGCGCTTTTCTGACGGAGCGGGGGATTGATGCTCACCTCATTCACTTAGACGGTGCAGTTGAGTCGTCGATCCGCCTCGGAGTTGCCGATGTAATTGCTGACGTCGTCGAGACTGGGACAACCCTGCGCAGGGCTGGCCTCGAGATTTTTGGTGACGTCATTTTGGAGTCTGAGGCTGTGCTGGTTCAACGTCGAGACTTCGCTGGTAGTACGACGTTTGATCACTTTATGCGTCGTATTGACGGCGTGCAGGTCGCTCGTACCTACGTCATGGTCGACTACGATGTTCCCGCTGAAGCTCTTGATGCCGCTACCGCCCTGACGCCGGGGCTCGAGGCTCCCACAGTGTCGCCGTTGTCCAAGGACGGCTGGTATGCCGTGCGAGCTATGGTGCCGCGTATAGTAGTGCAAGGCCTTATGGACCAATTGTGGGACGCTGGCGCTCGAGCGATTTTGTCAACCGAGTTATCTGCATGTCGCCTGTAGTCGGATATCAGGCAGTGATCGGGTTCTGAACTCCGGGACAGGAGTGTCTGTGAACGAGGGATTACTCAATCCCGCGCTTGCGCAAGATCTCCTCGAGTTCGGCGTCTTCGTCCTTATCGGCAGTCGAGATCGTGGGCTTCGGGCTGGAAGCAGGCCCTGACGTGGCCACCGGCGCGTCGGTTGGGGTCTGCTGAGCTTTTGAGGCACCTTGTGACGGGGCCGTACCGGTTGTCGGGGCATTATTACCTGTGGGATTGTGGTCCGGGGTCTTTGTAGAGCGAGGACCCTTGGTTTGCGAGTCGCCGCGCGCCTGCTTACGGGCAGCATGGTCTTGACGACGCTGACGTCCAGTTTCGCGATCGACCGGTGACATGATCCCAGACACAAACCAGGTAACGAGGCCCACAGCGATGACGATGATGCCGATCCAAATGGTCGTCGTCATGACCGTACCGGCGAACCAATCCACGACGAGGCGGATCGCCCGGACGAGAAGGCGCATCAGGCCAGTTAGTACCAGACCAACAGGAATGAGAGCTAGACCCACTCCGCGAAGCATGGCGCGTGAGGAGCGGCGGGAAAACCACCCCGACAGGGCCCACAGCAGCGGTAGGACGATCAGCACAATGGTGACGACGGCAACGACGGTCGGTTCGCTCATACCTCCACTGTTCCACATCCAGGGGCGTACTTGCGTTCTGGGACTCGCTGATTCTGGCGTTGACTGTCAACTAGTGTTCTGCAGGTGTCTGTTCCACTATCTCCGACCGGCGGCGACATGGGAGACGCCGATCCCCGAGCTCGCGCCGTCCTGGCCACTTGTCTTACTGACGATCCGGAGGTTTACCGACAGTCCTACCTTGAAGCAGTGTCCACGTTGTGCGCAGGAGTACGCCTATTCATGCCGGTGATGGCAGATGAGGAGGGGGAAATCGGTGCTGTGAAGCTCACTAACAAGTTAGGAGACACCGCTCTGTTGGCATTCACCGGGATTGACTCCCTCACAGCGTGGGACTCGCGGGCTCGTCCGGTACCGGGCCGTCTCCCAGATCTTGCGGCCACAGTGACCGAGGTGGCGGCTGATGCCCTTCTTATTGACGTGGCTGGTCCAGCGCCCCTCGTCATCGGGACTGATGTCCTCAAGCCAATCGAGGATGGCGGGCGACTCGTGAAACTCGATGATGGTTGGGGATGGGCGCGCAGCGGGGGGTTGGGATGACCCTGTCAGTTTCGCCGGTGTCGTCCTCTCGCTACGTTTAGCCCCGATTTGTGGCGATGTCATCTCTTGCCGTACCATGAGCGAAGCGATCAGGGCAAAACTGGTCTTGCGTAAGCGGGGGCCTGACCTCCCACCTAGGCGGATTCCGTTCGCCGGGTTATGCTGATGAGTTTCATCGGCTTGGCGGGATGTGTGTACATCCCACGTGTCAGGTCTTCGCGCATTCGCGAGGGCCTTATTTTGTATCCGGATCGTGGAGGCGCAGTTATGCGCCACGATCTAAGAGAACAGACATCCGGGAGGACCCCATCAGTACTGAACCCCGCATCAACGAGCGGATTCGCGTTCCCGAGGTGCGCCTGGTCGGCCCTAATGGCGAACAGGTCGGCATCGTCAGGGTCGAGCAGGCATTGCAACTTGCCCGCGAGCAGGACCTCGACCTCGTCGAGGTGGCTCCGCAGGCCCGGCCCCCTGTCGTCAAGCTCATGGACTACGGCAAGTTCAAGTACGAGGCGGCCCAAAAGGCCCGGGAGTCACGACGCAACCAGGCGAACTCCATCATTAAGGAGATGAAGCTTCGTCCGAAGATTGATGACCACGATTATGAGACCAAGAAGGGCCACGTTCTGCGCTTCCTCAAGGCCGGGGACAAGGTCAAGATCACGATTATGTTCCGTGGTCGTGAGCAGTCTCGACCGGAGCTCGGGGTCAACCTGCTGCGTCGTCTTGCCGATGATCTGACTGAGTACGCGACCGTCGAGTCTCCTCCCAAACAGGAGGGCCGCAACATGCTCATGATCCTGGCTCCGACTCGTAAGAAGAACCAGGCCAAGGCGGATCAGAAGGCTGAGCGTGACCGTCGCGCCGCTGAGCGTGCCGAGGCTGCTGAGGCTGATAAGGCCTACGAGGCTGCGCAGCGGGCTGCTGCAGGCACTGCGAAGAAAAAGAAGAAGAAGGGTCCGGCCGACAATATGGATCCTGACATTGACCTCTGAGCGTTGCTCAGAACCTGGCGATCCGGTTTTCGCCGGTGAGCCAGCCCGGGACCTTCCCTCCGGTTCGCGGGACGACATACATGAACGAATGGAGCTATCCATGCCCAAGATGAAGAGCCACTCCGGGACGAAGAAGCGTTTCAAGGTGACCGGCTCGGGCAAGGTCACCGCTCGCAAGGCCGGCAAACGCCACCTCAACGAGCACAAGTCCTCGCGCGTTACTCGCCGTCTGACCGGGGAGACCGTGCTGTCCAAGGGCGAGGCTGCCAAGGTTAAGAAGCTGCTCGCTGGTCATCCTGGCCGTTGATGACAGCCGACGTCGCGGCTGACGACGTCCCCCCCAAATCCGTTGGGCGATATCCGCCTCGAACCAATCCGGGATTGACCCCGGGAGATCCAAGGAGAATCACTATGGCACGCGTGAAGCGTTCTGTGAATGCCAAGAAGAAGCGTCGTGAGGTCCTCGATCAGGCCTCCGGTTACCGTGGTCAGCGCTCGCGCCTGTACCGCAAGGCCAAGGAGCAGACCCTCCATTCGGCCACTTATTCGTTCCGTGACCGTCGTGCTAAGAAGGGTGACTTCCGCTCGCTGTGGATCCAGCGCATCAATGCTGCTTCCCGTGCCCAGGGCATGACCTACAACCGTTTCATCAACGGTCTGAAGAACGCTGGCGTCGAGGTCGACCGCAAGATGCTCGCTGAGCTTGCCGTCTCCGACATTAACGCCTTCAACAGCCTGGTCGAGGTCGCTAAGGCTAACCAGCCGCAGAACGCTGCTGCCTGAGATGGCCATGACTGGCGGGCCGAACGACGACTATTTGGGATGGGATCGCATCTCGAAGGGGTCATTGCGTTCGGCCCGTCGTCTTTCATCTCGGCGCGGACGCGATGAGTCCGGGCTGTTCTTGGTAGAAGGTGCGCAGGCAGTTCGTGAAGCCCTAGCATGGCCGGGTAAAGTCAATTTGTTGGCAACCTCGGACCCAGCTCGCGATGCTGAGCATGTCGAGGTGGCTACATGTCGTGGCGTTCGGGTCGTGGTGCTCACTGACGAGGATGTCAATGCGCTTTCTGATACCGTCACCAGTCAGGGGATCTTCGCGGTATGTCGGCAGGTTACGCGTCGTGAGCTGCCTGACGAAGCTGTTCGTCTCGCCGTCATCTGCGCTCAAGTGCGCGATCCCGGAAATGCCGGAACGGTCATCCGCTGCGCCGACGCGTTTGGCGCCGATTGCGTCATCTTGACGCGGGGATCGGTTGATCCACATAACCCCAAGACGGTTCGCTCTTCGGTCGGGTCGATCTTTCACTTGCCCGTCGTTGTCGGTGTCGAGCTGGCCGATGCGGTTGAGTGGGCCCATCAACACCAGATGTCGGTATTGGCGGCTGACGGGGGAGGCCATAGCCTTGACGTCGTTGCTCGGTCAGGATGCCTCAAGCGGCCTATTGCATGGTTGATGGGTAATGAGGCGTGGGGCCTTCCTGAGGCCGATCGAGCTTTAGCTGATGAGATCGTGGGGGTCCCGATGTGGGGGGCCGCCGAGTCTCTCAACCTCTCAACCGCAGCCGCAGTAGTGCTGTACGCCACAGCAAGTGAACAGCGAGCCTGAAGAGTGTAGGGCGCCCGGCCATTGTTGACGGCGTCGACGCCACTAGACTTATGTCCATTAGTCGTACACGTGTGTCCGGAACACGCGCGTTGTCCAACGTCAACCCATCAGGGGGAAGGCCCATGAGTGGCCCCAACACGAATTATGACCCGGTCCAGGTAAGCGCCCTGGACGCCGATCAGGTCGAGGCCCGGGTGGCCGAGGCCTTGGAGGCGATTGCCCGGGCTTCTACTACTGCTGAGCTTAAGCAGGTGCGTATCACTCATACCGGTGACCGGTCTGCGCTGGCTCTGGCCAACCGCGAGATTGGTGCGCTGCCGCCTGCTGCCCGCAAGGATGCCGGTAAGCGCATTGGGCAGGCTCGAGGGCGGGTGAATCAGGCCTTAAAGGCTCGCCAACAGGAACTTGCCGAGGCTGAGCTTGAGGCTCGACTCGCAGCGGAAACCACCGACGTTACGTTACCGGTTGTTACTTCGCCTCAAGGTGCTCCGCACCCGATCACGGCTCTTATTGACAACGTCTGCGACGTGTTCACTGCTATGGGTTGGGAAGTTGCTGAGGGTCCCGAAGCTGAATCCGAGTGGTTCAACTTCGACGCTCTGAACCTTGGCACTGATCACCCGGCTCGTGCCTTGCAGGACACGCTGTGGCTCGACCCGGTTGATGACGGTAAGTGCATGCGCACAGCTACCAGTCCGGTGCAGATCCACACCTTGCTTAAGCAGCAACCTCCGGTGCGCATTATCAGCCCGGGCAAGGTTTTCCGTGCCGATGAGTACGATGCCACTCACCTTCCAGTCTTCCATCAAGTCGAGGGATTGTGCGTCGACAAGGGCATCACCATGGGTCACCTCAAGGGCACCGTCGACGCTTTTGCCCGCGCCATGTTCGGTGCCGTGCGCACCCGTTTCCGTCCACACTACTTCCCCTTCACCGAGCCCAGCGCTGAGGTCGACCTGGAATGTTTCGTCTGTCATGGGGCCTCGGTTGGCAACCCTGATCGTCCGTGCCGCACCTGCCGTTCCGAGGGGTGGATCGAGTGGGGCGGCTGCGGGGTCGTCAACCCACGGGTACTTATTGCCTGCGGTATCGACACGGACGTCTACTCCGGCTTCGCCTTTGGCATGGGCATCGATCGCACGGTGATGTTCCGCAACAATGCCCCCGACCTGCGCGACTTCGTCGAGGGTGACGTTCGATTCAGCCGCTCACTGAGGGGAGGAGCACGATGAAGGTTCCTATGTCATGGCTGCAGGCCATGGTTAATCTGCCAGACGGCACCACTACTGACAAGGTGGCCAAGGCGCTGACCAACCACACAGCGACCGTTGAGAAGGTCGAGGTCGTTGGTGGGGAGCTGACCGGCCCGATCGTGATCGGACACATTCTTTCTTCGGTTCCCGAACCGCAGAAGAACGGCAAGGTCATTAACTGGTGCCGGGTTGACGTTGGCCCCCGCTATAACGCAGAGGGACATCCTAAGAACATTGAGGAGGGGGTCGAGGGCCGCGGCATCATCTGTGGCGCTCCCAATGCCGTCGAGGGAGCCTGGGTTGTCGTCTCTCTGCCTGGCGCCGTGCTCCCCGGCGGATTCGCCATTAGTGCCCGAAAGACGTACGGCCACATGTCTGACGGCATGCTGTGTGCCTCCGACGAGTTGGGTATCGGTGTCGACGACGCCGGCATCATCACCCTGCCACCATCGGTGGAGGGTCACCAGCTCGTTCCCGGCGAGGACGCCTTGCCGATTCTCGGGGTCCCCGAAGAGGTCCTGGATGTTGACGTCACTCCAGATATCGGCTACTGCATGTCGATGCGCGGCATCGCCCGCGAGGTGGCGCACGCCATGTCGGTACACTTTCGCGATCCTTACGACGAGGAGCCCATCGGTCCGGTGCTGGGTCCCGTTGCTGTGGACGTCCAATCTGACGCCTGCAGCCAGTTCATCGCTCTGCCGGTCAGTGGTATGAACCTCGGCGCTCCAACGCCCCGGTTCATCACCGACCGTATCACCCGTGCCGGGATGCGTCCGATTAATCTGGTTGTCGACGTTACCAACTACGTCATGTTGGAGTCTGGTCAGCCGCTTCATGCCTATGATGCCGACAACGTCAGCGGGACGATTGTGGTCCGTAAGGCCCACGAGGGTGAGCATCTATTGACCCTCGACGACACCGATCGCACCCTCGATCCTGACGATCTAGTCATCGCCGACGACTCGGGAGCCATTGGCCTGGCTGGCGTCATGGGTGGTGCGGCCACCGAAGTGACTGCTGAGACGACGTCAATCATCCTCGAGGGCGCTCACTTCGACCCGATGACGGTCGCTCGTGCTTACCGACGCCACAAGCTCGGTTCGGAGGCCTCCCGCCGCTTTGAGCGGGGCGTTGATCCGATTTGCGCCCATACCGCAGCCGTTCGCGCAGCGGAATTGCTCGCCCAGTACGGCGGTGCCACCGTCGGTGAGCCCACCGTCGTTGGTGAGGTCCCCGAGATGCCACGTCAAACGATCAACGCTGATTTACCTAACCGGATTCTCGGCACGAAGGTGCCAACTGAAGAGGTCATCGAGATCTTGACGCGTTCTGGGGTTAAGGTGACCGCATTGGGGGACTCCCTTCACCTTGTTGCCCCGACTTGGCGTCCTGACCTTGTCGATGCCTACGACTATGTTGAGGAGATCGGCCGCAAGATTGGGTTTGATCGCATCAAGGCTGTTCTGCCCCCGAGCTTGGGTGCTAGCGGTCTGACGAAGGCTCAGCGGGGTCGTCGTCGGGTGCTGCGTTCAGTTGTCGAGGCTGGGTTCGTCGAGCTCATCACCTTGCCATTCATCGGGGATAAGGATCTCGACGTTCTCGGCATTAGCGGTGATGACACGCGTCACGCAACTGTCAAACTTGCCAATCCGCTTGACGATACTCGCCCCTACCTACGCACTACGTTGTTGCCTGGTCTATTCCATGCAGTAACGACGAATATGTCGCGATCTCAGGATGATCTTGCAGTGTTCGAAAGCGGAACTGTATTCCGCGCCGTCACTCCGGCTGCGGCACCGCGTCCCGGTGTCGACGAGCGCCCCTCCGATGAAGTCCTTGCCGAGATCGACGCCGCCTTGCCAGCCCAGCCGCGCATGCTCGCGGCCGTGATCTGTGGCAGCTGGCTGCCCGATCGCTGGGATGGAGAGTCGGTCAAGGCTGACTGGCGACACGCTGTGCTGGTCGCCCAGAAGGCTGCTGATGCTCTTGGCGTGAGGCTGGTGCGCAAGGCTGACCGTCAGGCTCCATGGCATCCCGGTCGTTGTGCGGCTCTCATCGTCGATGGGAAGGTCATTGGCCATGCTGGTGAGTTGCACCCCACAGTAGTGTCGAAGGCTGGTCTGCCTCAGCGCACCTGTGCGGTCGAGTTCAATCTAGATGCTTTGGTAGCTGCGGCTCCGCGCGGTGGTGAGGTCATGGCTATTTCAAGCTTCCCGGTCGCCAAGGAGGACGTTGCCCTGGTCGTTGATAAGTCTGTTGCTGCAGAGGATGTTCGGCAGGCTCTCATCGAGGGAGCGGGACCGTTGCTTGAGTCCGTCGAGCTTTTCGACGTCTACGAGGGCGAGCAGGTGGGTGATAACCGCAAGTCGTTGGCTTTCAACCTGCGGCTGAGGGGAGCTGACCGAACCTTGACCGACTCTGAGGCCCTCGAGACTCGTGACGCTGCGGTGGCGCGGGCTGAGGAAACCTGCGGTGCCCAGTTGAGGTCCTGACGCTGCCAATGTCGTCGAGGATCGTGCGAGGCCTTCGCGAGCCGAGGTGAGTTCGGGACACAGACCTCCGGTGAGTCGCGCAGCTTGATCGATTATGAGGCAGGGACGGGTTTTGGACGCTCAGGCGTCCTGGTTTCCGCCCGCCGCCGGAGTCTGTGACGACGGCGGACTCCCAGCACAACTGATGTATGTGGGGTGGAGACGACGCCATCGCTTCCACCCCACGATGTGACTCGAGTAGTTAGGCGTTCGCCGGAACTTCGGTTCCGATGCCGCGATGACGGATCGGGACCGCGTTGACGGGCAGGTTTGCTGAATGATGCGAATTGACGTCGGTGTGAACCATCGGTTGACCGTCGGCCCCCTCCGGAATGAATCCACCATCCTCGATCATCTGCAGGTCGGCGGCGCCGGCAGCCCCTTCACTGGTGAGGTAGTCCCCCAGGAAGATCGAGTTGACGACCTCAAGGGCTAGCGGCTGCATGGTACGGATGTGTTGCTCACGCCCGGCAGCGGCGCGCACCTCGGAGTCGGGGTGAGCAAAGCGCACCATGGCTAGACGCTTGAGGCACCACTGTGGGGTGATGTGCTGGGCTCCACCGGCCAGCGGAGTGCCCTCGAAGGGGAGCAAGAAATTCACCGGCACCGAATCGACCCCATGCTTGCGCAGGTCGAAGATAACATCGACGAATTCCTCGTCGGTCTCGCCCATGCCGGCAATAACTCCGGAGCAGGGCGACAGACCATTGCGCTTGAGGACTTCGACGGTATCCATCCTGTCCTCGTAGGAGTGGGTACTGCAGATCTTGCCGTAATGAGAGCGAGCGGTATTGGCATTGTGGTTGTAGGCGTCGGCGCCCGCCTCCTTGATGGAAGCGGCCTTCTCGTCGTCGACAAACCCCAAACAGACACAAACCTCAACGTCGGGGTGGTCGGCTTTGAGGGAACGTACCATGCCATTGACGCGCTCGACGTCTCGCCGAGATGGACCATGACCGGAGGCCACCATGCAGACGCGACGTGCACCACCGGCAATCCCAGCCTCGACGGCGTCGTGTACCTTCTGCGGATCGGCCCAGGAGTATTTCATGATCTCGGCACGCGATCCCAGACGCTGCGAGCAATAGGAGCAGTCTTCGGGACACAGGCCGGACTTGAGGTTGACCAGGTAGTTGAGGCGAACCCGGTTATCGAAAAAGTGGCGACGCACTTTTCCGGCGGCGGCGATGATTGACATGAGCTCATCATCACTGCTGCGAAGAATCTCGAGGGCCTCCTCGCGGGTAATGGACTCCCCCCTCAGGCCGCGTTCGGTCATGTCGGCTAGATTCAGCAATACTCTGGTCCTTCCGAGACTGGAGACGTCCTGAACGCCGTTCAGGATTGAACGGGATTCAATGTAGTCCATGAGGCAGCACCAATGTGGACTACCCCCGGAAATGGTGTCGTCGTCAAGGGAGTCATCGTGAGCCTGACGAAGCCGGACGTTGTTCGGGCAGGAGTAGAGATTCTCGACGCGTACGGGCTCGGAGACCTGTCCATGCGACGTCTGGCTGAGCGTCTTGGAGTGAAGGCGGGAGCGCTGTACTGGCACGTTGCTAATAAGCAGAGCTTGCTTGCTGCGGTAAGCGACGAAATTCTTGCGGTTGACGGAGGCCCAACGACGGTGCCATCTCAGGACGCCGAACTTTCCGACGGAGTTGACGAATGGGCGCGATGTTTTAGGGCTACTCTCCTTGCTCACCGTGACGGTGCTGAACTCGTTGCGTCAACGATCTCGGTGGGACTAGGGAAAACCGACCCAACCGTTAAGTTGCGCCAATTTATGGAGTGTCAGGGGGTCTGCCGCGAGCGTGCGGATTCGGTCTGTCGGGCCTTGGTGCACTTGGTGCTTGGCCACACGATGGAGGAGCAGACCCGTACCCAGTTGCATGACCTCGGGGTGGTGGGCAAGATTGATCCGGCTAGACAAGATGACGATTTTGACCTGGCCCTGGCCATTTTTGTCGCCGGTCTTGTCTCTTTGCTTTGAACTAGCAACTGGATTCCATGGCTCACCATGGTACATATATGTAGCTAGGTGAATGTTTAGTAGGCGCTCCTGATGGGCGTAACCGAGGGGGTTCGATGAGTGAGGGGCAGTGTGCACCGACCTCACGTACGGCGCGGCATGCCCGGATTCGCGCCTTAATTGAGGAGGGGACGAATCTCCTCCCAAGCTGAGCTAGGGGGAGATCCTTGCTTCTGAGGGTTTTGTGGCCTCTCAAGGCACGTTGTCACGTGATTTGGTTGAGATTGGTGCTGTGCGTGGACGTGATCATGCTGGGAACCCGTGTTATTCGATTCCCGAGGGCGAGCATCCCTCCGATGTGACGACAGGATCGCCGGCGTGGGTCAAGTTAGCAAGGATGACCAAGGAACTGTGTACCGGGGGTACGGAACAACGAGTACTTGGTCGTCCTGAAAACGCCACCAGGTGCGGCCCAGTATTACGGATCGGCCATTGATAAGGCAGGTCTGGACATCGTGTTGGGGACGATTGCTGGAGATGACACTATCGCGTTGATATGTGCTATTGGGGTGGATGCAGGAGAACTTGCGGATGCCTTTTCGCAAATGGCCGTGACGGGGGGTGCCGGCTGAGATCCTGTCGCGCTCGGTGCGTGAGGAATTTGCGTGAACACACAGACTGTCTGGTCGGGCCCATCGCTAGACTTATAGTCAGTCGGCTTCGCACGAGGTCGTTGACGAGAGGAAAATGACGTGTCGGATCTGTTGGACGACCTGGAGTGGAGGGGCCTCGTCGCTGACTCCACAGTACTCTGCGTTGATACCACTGCTT
>CATQJL010000284.1:0-16537 GCA_958299035.1 Cylicocyclus nassatus | reverse complement strand
AAGCAGTGGTATCAACGCAGAGTACTCTTGGAAAGGTTATATATGAAGTTCCGGAAAGTGCGGTTGCGGAAAGAATCATGAAAGTCTGTATCTTTCCAAAATCAACCGGGATTACTTCATCCTATGAATACATGAATACGGACGGTACTGTGAACTATTGCAAGATGATTTCTTACCTTACAGAAAATCAATACCGTAATCAGATGATTATCAATGACCTGTTGCAGAATTACCACCATTGCAATCTGATTCTTTCCGAGAGAATAGACCATCTGAAATATCTCTTTGAGAAACTTCCCCCGGTCATTCAAAAAGAAGCGGTACTGATAGACGGGAAAATGACCAGTAAAAAGCAGAAAGCAGCACGGGAACAGGCTATTGAAGATATGAGAGCAGGAACAAAGCGTTATCTGTTTGCAAGTTATTCTCTTGCCAAAGAGGGCTTGGATATTCCCAGACTGGACAGGCTGTTTCTGGTCACCCCGCAAAAGGACTATGCCGTGATCGTTCAGAGCATAGGGCGTGTTGCAAGAGTATTCCCGGACAAAGAACAGCCGATTGTTTACGATTATGTAGACAATATTCGTTCACTGGAAAAAGCGTATAAGAAACGCTGCACTATTTACAAAAAGAGCGGATGCACGTTCAAGGAGGATTCCGATGAATAAAGTTCAGAAAAGTCTTGGAGCCATGATTGCAACGTCCGGTATTATCATGGGTTTCGGTATCACCGGGGCAAGTGATTTCGCTTATGAATCCGGTTTGCCGTTTCAGACAGATGGGAAGAAAGTTCTGATTTGTCTCCTGCTCATGATTTGCGGATATCTTATGACGAAAGTCAGTATCAAAAGGATATTCCGGGAAATCTTCATCATTACGAAAGCGGTTATCTGTGTGTTTGCGGATGAAATCAAAAGAAACATGAAAAGGAGAACAACAATGTGATAGATAATCTGTATATCTTTGACTGTGAAGTTTTCTCACATGACTGGTTATTCGTGTTCAAAGAGTTTTCAACCGGGCTTTATACCATCATTCACAACGACAATGAAGCGATTCTTGCCTTCATGGAAAGAATGCCGTTGTTAGTAGGGTTCAATAACAAACACTATGACAATCATATTCTGAAAGGTGTCATGATCGGATATTCCCCGGAAATAATCAAGCAGATAAATGATATGATCATTCTTGAAGAAATTGAAGGATGGAATATTCCTCTGCTGAGAGACCAGAATATTTTCTTTGACAGTGCAGACCTTATGGATGACTGTCAGGACGGAACTTCACTGAAAGGCATTGAAGCGCATCTGGGAATCCCGATTGAAGAAACGGAAGTAGACTTCAATATTGACCGTAAACTTACGGATAAAGAAATAGACGATACCATTTTCTACTGTAAGTATGACGTGGATGCAACCGAGATATTCTTCCGTCTGCGGAAAACCTATCTGGACAATAAAATTGCTCTGGGAAATAAAAAAGGCATCCCGGAAAGAAAAGCATTGTATATGACCAATGCCAAACTGACTTCCGTTTACCTTGAAGCACGTTCCCCCCAGAAACCGTGGACAGATGAACGGCAATATGAGTACCCGGACAAACTCTTGAAGCAGTACATACCACAGGAAGTTTTCGATTTCTTCAATAAAATGTACGATACCAGTCTTACCAATGAACAGGTATTCAAGAGCAAACTTGAAATTGATGTAGGGGGCTGCCCGTGTACTCTTGCTTATGGCGGCATTCACGGTGCTATACCAACCTACGTTGAAACAGAAACCGATACCCGGACACTCCGAAACAAGGACGTTGCAAGTTATTATCCACATCTGATGACACTTTCCCTTTCAAACGGCAAACAGTACGGATTTTGCAGCCGAAATATCCCGTCACCTGAAATCTTTGTGAAAACACTGGAAGACCGTGTAAAAGCAAAGAAAGCAGGAGACAAAGCAACGGCAAACGCATTGAAGCTGGTTCTCAACACTACCTACGGTTGTATGCTGAACGGAAAGGACGGTCACCCATTTAACGACCTGTATGACCCTTTAATGGGACATTCTGTTTGCATAACCGGGCAGCTATTTCTTCTGGAATTATCTGAACATCTGATTGCCGAATGCCCTTCCCTGAAAATCATTCAGTTGAATACTGATGGTATCATGGTAAGTCTTGACAATACCGATGTTCCGAAATATCAGGAAATTACACAGGAATGGCAGGACAGAACCGGGTTTGAACTGGAAGAAGACCTGATTCACAAAATCGTTCAGAAGGACGTAAACAACTACTGTGAAGTTCCTGCTGATCATGGTGAACCCAAAGTAAAAGGTGGTCAGTTAGTCCGGGGCGTTCTCACAAACGGGAAAGTAGATTTCACTGCAATGGGCTACTCTGACTGGAATAATCTTTCCGGTGGTGCATTCAGTATCAACAACAATGCTGTTGCAGAAGCAGAAGCAATCAAACGGTATCTGATTGACGAAACACCCCCGGAACAGACGATTGCTTCATTTACAGACGTTAAAATGTTTCAAATCATTTCCAAAGTCGGGAGCAAATATTCCGAATGCTATCAGATGTGCAATGGCGAAAAAGTCAAAGTACAGAAGGTAAACAGAGTATACGCAACCGATGATTTATCACTCGGAACCCTTTATAAAGTCCATGCGCAGACACAGGGTGTCGAAAAAGTCAGCGGACTTCCGATGCACTGTATCATTGACAATAACAACCATCTGACCATTGATCAGGTAAACAAGGCTTGGTATGCCAAACAGGCATGGAAGTATATCAATGATTTTCTGGGTATCAAACCACCCCGAAAAAATACCAGAAAAATAAATTCTTTGAAAAAGAAATGTCTGGTAATATTACAAAATCAGGAGGATTAAGACAATGGCAGTACGCGCTAAACTCACAAAGGCAAGACAGATGTTCTTGAATGAGAACGTCAAGAAATCCGGGAAAAACATGCACCTTGAATTTAAGTATTTTGAACTTGAAGACATTGTGCCGTCTGCAATCAATATCTTTGCAGAAATCGGTCTGGCAACCGATACACAGTTCACGTCAGAATCCGCAACTATGACGGTCTATGACGCTGACGATGACACTTCCGCAGGTATCTCCTTCTCCGTTCCGTGGAGAGAAGCACCTACCATTGAAAGCAATGCCGGGAAGATGGTAACAAACCCCATGCAAGCACTTGGTTCCAGTATCACATACATGCGGCGTTACCTCTACATGATGGCACTGGACATTGTGGAGCATGATGATGTGGAAGAAAATCTCGGAAGTGATTCCCCCGATGCTCCGAAACAGGAAAGCAAGCCGAAACCCCCGGCAACCGCTGATGACCGCAAGAAAGCAAAAAAAGACCTGACGAAAGACAGTGAAAATGCGTCTGACGAACAGATTGCAAAACTGAAAGAGGTCTGCAAGACGCTTCTCGGCAAGGATGAGGAACAGGAAGAATTTGTTCAGCAGATTGCCATTAAGACAAACGGGTTTGCCAACATTCCCGCATCTGCCTGTGAAGAACTGATCAAGAACATTGAAGATATGGTGAACGAATATGGAGAATGACGCGGTAAATCACCCTTCCCATTATAACACAGGGAAGTTTGAATGTATTGACGTGATGAAAGAAACACAGGGTATCGAAGCAACAATGAATTTCTGCGTCTGCAATGCTCTGAAATATATCTATCGTCACAAGATGAAAAACGGCATCGAAGATATCTTAAAGGCAGACTGGTATCTCCGTAAAGCCGCAGAATTATACCGGGAATTGAATCCCGAAGCGGAGGAATCACATGAAGTGGAATGATAACAGTACGATCACGGTCACCCCTCCCAAACGCCCCAAAAAGTGTACAGGTACACGATTTGCGGCAATCATGGGACTGAACAAATGGACTACCCCCTTTAACGCATGGTGCGCTATTACAAGAACCTACGAAGAACCTTTTGAAGATACGATTTATACCAAAGCTGGTAAAATCATCGAACCGAAACAGGCAGATTACGCGCAGGAGAAATACTTCTGGAAACACCTTGTAAGACCTGCCGACATTTACGGTGAGGACTATTTCAGCAAGACTTACGGTGATTTCTTCCATGATGAACCTATTTTTGGTGGAATGTGGGACTACCTCTTTGTTGATAAGTCAGGCAAACCAAATACGGTTCTGGAAATGAAAACCACCAAAAGAAGTGAAGACTGGATTGATGATATCCCGGAATATTACGCTTTGCAGGCTGCCTTGTACGCCCATCTGCTGGGGGTTGACGATGTTTTAATGGTATGTACGGTTCTTGAAGATAAGGACTATGAAAATCCTGATAAGTTCGTTGTATCACAGGAAAACACCTTTGTCCGTCCCTTCAAAGTTTCCGAGAGATACCCGGACATGAAAAAGAAACTCTCAACCGTTGAAAAATGGTGGAAGAATCACGTTGAAAATGGGGTTTCTCCCGTGTATGACGAAAAGGCAGATGCAGATATCCTCAAAGTCCTGAGAGACAACAATCTTTCCCCGGAAACAGACATGAATGCTCTCATCGAAGAAGCGGAAAGTCTGAAAGAGCATATTGATTCTGTCTATGCTTCTGTGGCAGATGAGGAACGAAGATACAAGATTCTTACCGATCAAATCAAGCAGTCCTGTATTGAGAAGTTCCGCGAAGGAGACAAAACGGTAACTGTATCCGGTAAGAAATATGACTGGGTCACCTCCTGTACCGAATCCGTAAAGCTGGATGAAGACGCTATGAAAGCAGACGGCATCTATGATAAGTATAAAACCAAAAAGGCACTTACTTATCGTTTCACTCCGAAAGAACGTAAGACGTAATATAAGACGCAACATAAGAAAGGAATGAAGTTCCATGTATGTAAACGGCATTGTTCTCGGCATTTTTATTACATTGTTTGTTGAAATGATCGGTGTTATTTGCTTCCTGCTTGACATTATCATTTACAACGATACTAAAAAATGTGCATATATCTCTGCTGCACTCAAATCAAACAAAAATTAAGGAGGACATTTATCATGGCAAAGATTGGATTAACAAGCGGTTTTACTCTCATCCCAGAAGGAACTTATGTGTTCCAGATTGCGGCTGTTGAGTATAAAGAGGATTTCGGCAAGATGGAAGTCGTTATGCAGACGGCAACCGGAATGAAGCATGTCGAACGGTTTTCGCTTCTGGACGGTAACGGTGAACCGAATCAGGGGGGCTTAAACGCATTCAGTTACTTTGCGAAAACTGCCCTGAACGATTTCACCCTTGAAGAAATTGACCATGAAGATCTGGTCGGACATTTCATCCGGTGTGAAGTTACTCATGAAGAAGTCGAATCGAACAAGACCCCCGGAAAGATGCTGAAATTCGTTCGTATCGGTGACAAGGAACCCTGTGACGGATTTGACGAGGAAGTTCCGGTTGCAAAATCCGAGACCAAAACCGCAAAAAAGACTGCACCTGAAAAGAAATCCACTGAAAAACCTGCTCACTTTGACCTGAACAGCATTCTCGGATAACACCCATTCGGCACGGAGAATCGGAACTTTATACCCTCCGATTCTCCTATGCCTTATAGTAAAATCAAACATTAAGAAAGGATTAAAGAATCATGATTACAAAAGATGAACGTGTTTCTCTCTTTGTAGATTTCATGGCAAATGCTCTCTCGCATGAGACAATCACTGACCTTGTAGGAACACTGGAATCCATGAATTTCTTTGAAGCACCCGCGTCAACCAAATATCACGGAGACTATGAAGGTGGGCTTTTTGATCACTCCTTTGCCGTTGCAAAATCCCTTGTGTCTATCACAGACCGGATGAAACTGAAATGGCAGTATCAGCGTTCCCCCTATGTAGTAGGGATGCTTCATGATATCTGTAAATGCGATCAGTATATCAAGAAGGATGACGGCAGCTATGAATACGCAAGCAATCTTGCCCTCTCCGGTCATGGAGACAAGTCCGTTATTCTGGCACAGAACATGCTTTCTCTGAATGAAGAAGAAATCCTCTGTATCCGCTGGCATATGGGAGCATTTGAAACGGATACCAAACTCTGGAACAACTATGGTGCTGCCATTGAGAAATATCCCAATGTCTTGTGGACACATACAGCAGATATGGTCGCAAGCAGAATCTTAAAGGTGTAAAGAAGGAGAACAATCATGACTGGAAATGAATATCAGAAACTTGCTATGATCACAAGCAACAAGGAACTTTCTGGCGATTATCACCTTATCAACGGTGTAATGGGAATGTGCGGCGAAGCGGGAGAATGCTGTGACCTTGTAAAGAAGAATCTTATGCAGGGACATGAACTGGATACCCAGCACATGGCAAAGGAACTCGGAGACGTACTGTGGTACATTGCCGAGACTGCAACTGCTCTCGGATTTACTATGGACATGCTGATGCAGATGAACATTGACAAACTGAAATCCCGTTACCCTCAGGGGTTTGATGCCGCCCTCTCCCGCAACCGCAAAGAAGGTGACGTGTGATGAGATACCACAACATAACCCATGATGACATGAAAAATGGTGATGGTCTGCGTGTCGTTCTCTGGGTATCCGGGTGTGATCACTTCTGCAAAGGTTGTCAGAATCCCGTTACATGGAATCCGGATGACGGACTTCCCTTTGACAGTACAGCCCTGAAAGAGATTCTGGGTGAACTTGAAAAGCCCTATATCAGCGGTTTAACCATTTCCGGTGGAGACCCGTTGTATCCGTTAAACCGTTCCGAAATTCAGAAACTCTGCGCAAAAGTAAAATCAATTTTTCCCGGAAAGACAATCTGGTGCTATACCGGGTTCCTCTGGGAAGACATTTCGGAACTTTCGGTAATGAAATATCTGGATGTTCTCATTGACGGAGAGTTTAAGGAAGGTCTGAAAGATAACAAGTATCACTGGGCGGGTTCTACGAATCAGAGAGTAATTGATGTTCAGAAATCATTAGAGGAAGGAAGGATTGTTCTTTATGGAAACAATTAAAATCATCAAAAAAGACGGGACACTGGAAGATTTTGACGGTCAGAAGATTATCAATGCCGTAAATAAATCCGCGTCCCGCGTCATGATTCATCTTGCAGACGAACAGTTACAGATGATCGTTGAAAAAATCAAAAACAGAATCGAAAACAACAAGCTGGACAAGGTTTCTGTTTCCGACATGCACAACCTTGTAGAAGATATTCTGGAAGAAATCGAACCGCGGATTGCGAAATCCTATAAAGAGTATAGGAACTACAAGAAAGATTTTGTTCACCTGATGGACAAGGTTTATGTGGCAAGTCAGTCTATCCGGTTTATCGGAGACAAGGAAAATTCCAATACGGATTCTGCTCTTGTGGCAACAAAACGCTGCTTGATTTTCAATGAACTGAACAAACGGTTGTACCGGAAATTCTTCATGACTGCCGATGAATTACAGGCTTGCAAGGACGGGTACATTTACATTCATGATCAGTCTGCCCGTCTTGACACCATGAACTGCTGCCTGTGTGATGTAGCATCCATCATGAAGGGTGGTTTTGAAATGGGTAATGTGTGGTATAACGAACCGAAAACCCTTGATACCGCGTTTGATGTTCTCGGAGATATCATTCTTGCTACTGCATCACAGCAGTACGGAGGGTTTACCGTTCCCGAAATCGACAAGGTTCTTACCCCCTATGCCATGAAGTCTTATTACAAGTATGTCAAGGAATACCACAAAGTCAAATACGACAGAGATATTTCCGGTGCTATCAAAGCGGCTGAATTTATGGAAGCGGATGAATGGGCAACCGCAAAAGTCGAAAGAGACTTTGAGCAGGGATTTCAGGGAATCGAAATGAAACTGAACACAGTAGGAAGTTCCCGTGGAGATTACCCGTTTATCACCATGACATTCGGACTTGCAACAGATTCATTCGGCAGAATGGCAAGCCTTACTTTTCTGAAAGTCCATAAAAACGGACAGGGAAAACCCGGAAACAAGAAACCAGTCCTTTTCCCGAAGCTGGTTTTCCTTTACGACAAGAACCTGCACGGAGAGGGCTGCATTAACAACGATATCTTTGAAGCAGGTATTGACTGTTCCTGCAAGACCATGTATCCCGATTGGTTATCTCTTACCGGGGAAGGTTACATTGCCGATATGTACAAGAAATATCATAAAGTCGTTTCTCCTATGGGATGCCGTGCTTTTCTTGCTCCGTGGTATGTCCGTGGCGGTATGCAGCCCGCCGATGAGGATGATTACCCGGTTTTTGTCGGACGTTTCAATGTCGGTGCAGTAAGTCTTCACCTTCCCATGATTCTTGCCAAAGCACGGCAGGAGAACAAGGACTTCTATGAGGTTCTGGACTACTATCTGGAAATGATACGCGGAATCCATAAGAGAACCTATGAATATCTCGGTGAAATGAAAGCAAGTACGAACCCGATTCAGTATTGTGAGGGTGGTTTCTACGGCGGACACCTGAAACCTACGGACAAAATCAAACCGCTTCTCAAACCCATGACCGCTTCATTCGGTATCACTGCTCTGAACGAATTACAGGAACTTTACAACGGGAAATCCATTGCGGAAGACGGGGAATTTGCTCTGGAAGTCATGCGGCATATCAATGATAAGGTCAGTGAGTTTAAGGCTGCTGACGGATGGTTGTACGCCATTTACGGAACCCCGGCAGAATCCCTCTGCGGATTACAGGTGGAGCAGTTCCGCAAGATGTACGGCATTGTTGAAAAGGTTTCTGATCGTCCCTATGTCAGCAACTCTTTCCATTGCCATGTTACGGAAGACCTGACACCTATTGAGAAACAAGACCTTGAAGGAAGGTTCTGGAATCTCTGCAACGGTGGAAAAATTCAGTATGTCCGTTATCCTTTGGACTACAACAGAGAAGCAGTCAAGACCCTTGTTCTCCGTGCTATGGAACTTGGTTATTACGAGGGTGTCAATCTTTCCCTTGCCTACTGTGATGATTGTGGGCATCAGGAACTGGAAATGGACATTTGTCCGAAATGCGGTTCCACCAACCTGACAAAAATTGACCGTATGAACGGTTATCTTTCGTACAGCCGCGTACATGGTGATACCCGGTTAAATGCCGCAAAGATGGCAGAGATAGCAGAAAGGAAATCTATGTAATTCTCTATACGATTTGTATTGACGGAATAGAGAATCTGAGGAACGGGATTGTTGCGCAAGCAGTAGAGGATTATTTCTCTCTGCTTGCGGGGTTCCGGGTTCCTACTGCGGATTGCAGTATACAGGAACTTGACAGTTTCTTTCATTCCGTATGGTTCGGGGTATTGTGTGACCTTGATGCAGACTATCTCATAATGAAAGCAAAAGAAAGGGCTAAATTGATGGAAATTAAGTTTACTATTGAAAAAGAGAGAGGAAGCAGCCGTTATTGTGTATGTCAGTCCGGTACAAGCACTCCTATAACCGGAATGCGTGGATTGACAAAGAAACAGGCACTTCACAAAGCTGCAAAGTTAAACGGTCTGGACTACAAAGAATACATGAGAGTGAGAAAGCGGGACAATATGGACTGCTCGGAGGAAGATGGAAATGAATGTACTGGTTGCCTGTGAAGAATCGCAGCGTGTCTGCATTGCTTTTCGGGAACGCGGACACAACGCATTTTCCTGTGATATTCAGGACTGCTCTGGTGGTCACCCTGAATGGCATATTAAGGATGATGTACTTCCGTTCCTTAATCCGATAAGACTAACTGTTACAGGAGAATATGGAATACTGTTTGCCACTTGTGACGGGAAACATCACCTAATCCGCAACAGATGGGATTTAATTATTGCAAACCCACCTTGCACTTACCTTTCAAATGCGGGAGCATGTCGGTTATATCCTCATAAGGGGCAAATTGATGAGGAACGATATCAAAAGGGACTTGAAGGTAAAGAGTTTTTCATGAAAATGTTGAATGCGGACTGTCCGAGAATAGCAGTAGAAAACCCGGTTCCTTCACGAATTTTCAATCTCCCTGAGAAAACGCAGGTCATACAGCCATATGAATATGGTCATCCTTACACAAAAAAAAAAACATTTTTATGGTTAAAAGGTCTCCCGATGCTGAAACCAACAAACATAGTCACTCCGATTGGTGGTTATGTATGCGGAAACTCGGAGATTTGGAAAAAGCAAGCTGCATCCGGGACGGTTATCGGAAAAGAAAAGGACGCGAAATATCGTTCAAAGACTTTTCCGGGTATCGCAAAAGCAATGGCAGAGCAATGGGGATAATAAACAATAAGGAGAAAGAAAATGTTAAGAATTGAAAAAACTGATGTATTCGGTTGGGAAGCAGCAATACGCGGAATGCGGAACCCGATGAACAGTTGGGACAAGTCCGATTCCTACTACACACATATCGAGGATGCCGAGACAGAGCAGACAGCACCCTTTGAGTTTTTCATCGGTGAAAACGATTTGTCCCTCATGCGTAAACTCTCTGCATCGGGAAACGATCATGGTAAATTCATGAGAATGATCAACGTCACAGCGGATATCACAGCACCTATATATTGGGCAGCAGAACACGATACATACAAAGTTGGGACTGTACGAAACAGTTGTAGTTTCATGCACAAAGGAATGTCAAAACCTTTCGACATTAATGATTTTTCACTTGCGGATACCCGCATATATGAAGTTCTATCTGACATACCGCATAATCTCAATTCTCTCCATTGTGAATATAGAAAGTGGAAGAATAGTTTGAGGTCTTTTCCGCAGGATAACTGGGGCAATAAGAATTTTGACTTATTTGTTATGTGTCGAACATGGGAAAATCTCATTGACACATTAAACTCCTTACGAAATGAGTATCTTACCACAGGGGATGAAAGTCTTTTTCAAATGATTCGTCAATTACTTCCGCAGGGTTATAATGTGAGATATACATGGCAGTCAAACTATCAGGTATTACAGAATATTTATCGGTCAAGAAAGAATCATCGTCTTCCGGAATGGCACACCTTCTGCAACTGGATTGAAGACCTTCCCTATTCCGAACTGATTACAGGAGCAGACTGAGAGGGGAAATATGGACTACTCAAAGATACCGGACGAACTGAAACAACTGAATCAATGGGTATGTGCCTATAACGATTCCAAAGTCCCCATGAAAGCATTTGAGATTCAAGCGGCATCCTGTACAGACCCAGAAACATGGAGTGATTTTGATCATGCCTTGTACGCCGTCCAGAACGGTTTCTACGACCATTTAGGGTTTGTCTTTGCCGACACTGGCATCATAGGCATAGATATCGACACGGGCTTTTCTGACGGTCTTATGACCCCTCTGTGTGCTGACATAGTGGGTGTCTGTCAATCCTACACTGAGAAATCCAGAAGCGGCAGGGGAGTACATATTTTCCTTCACGGGAAACTCCCCTTTCCGGGGGAAGAACAACATGCAGGGTGTAGAGATATATCAGGAGAAACGCTTCTTCATCATGACAGGAAGAAACATTTTGTATCATGATATCACAGAGAATCAGGGAGCCATTGATTACATCATTGAGAAATACTTTCCGGAACAGGAGCAGGAAAGTACCGCTTCCCCACTCTCTCCCAGAATCTACAATCCCGTATACCGGAAACCCGAAAACGGAAAATTTTACGTTAAACCGGATTACCCGGAAATCATGTCAGGAGGGCGGCATATTTCTCTGGTATCTTTGGCAGGAAGTATGCACACAATGGGATACAAAAAAGAGCATATTTATACAGAATTGAAATATGTAAATGAAACCCGCTGCATCCCTCCCCTGTCTGATCGTGAAGTTATGAGCATCTGCACAAGCGTTTGCAAATACAGGAGGTGATAAGATGGCAGAAACGCTTTATATGACGGACGGCACTATTCAATACATCCTTGATGATACCCCGTATGCTTTCATCAATCTTGTCGGACAGTACATGGGAAAAGAAAGCGCGGATTATCTGAAAGGATATCTTGCCGGGATTGATGAAACCTATGGCGAAAACTGGGAGAGTATCGCAGATGGATATTCTCAGGACATGCGGAATGCCTGTCATGAACTGGAATCCGTTATCGGCAGACTGAAAACAAGCAAGATCATAAACCGAGAAAAGACCATTGCAGACCTCACAAACATTCTGCGTGAACTATGGGACAATCTGTAAACAGGAGGATATCATGAACGATTACAACCCGGAAGAACTTTTCCAACTGGAAAACGGCAGATACATAACCTCAGTGGAACTGTCGAACAAAATGAGGTACATAAAAGACCACCACCCGGAAACTTCCACACAGGAAGACAGTACAGGATATTCATGGGATGAAGCAGGAATGGCAGACCTGTTCAGCGAGTGTTATCAGAACGACACCCGCTTTTGTACTGAATCAAAATTATGGTACACCTATGATAACGGCAAATGGAAGAAAGACATAAATTCCTTGCTTGTGTCTTCCAAAATAAAAGAGTTTGTCCGTCTCATGTCTCTTTACTGCGGGGAGATTGTAGACGAGGAAAAGCGCAAGGGAGTATATGAAGTTTGTTGCAAAGATGGGTGACCGCAGATTCCGTGACAGGATGATGAAAGATGCTGCTGATGATATGAAAATAGAAGCAGAGCAGTTTGACCGCAATCCTTATCTCATCAACTGTTTGAACGGTACTTACGATCTGGAACACATGACCTTCCGTGAGCATGACTGGCGGGATTATATAACCCTTCAAACAAACTTTTCTTACACTCTGAAAGAGGGTGTCACCTGTCCCAGATGGGAGAAGTTCATTGATGAAGTAACTCAGGGTGACAAATCCAAAGCAGACTATCTGCAACGTGCGCTTGGGTATTCCATCTTAGGCACAAGCAAAGAAGAATGTATGTTCATCCTTCACGGTAAGACCACCCGAAACGGGAAGTCCACACTTTTGAATACCATAGAACATCTTATGGGGGATTACAGTACCGTTGCACCCGTGGAACTGATCTGTCACAGTGACCGACAGAAAAACGCAGAAGCGGCAAATCCCGTCCTTGCAGGACTGAAAGGCAAACGATTTGTGACAATGGCAGAAAGTGATACCATGAGCAGGATGGATGAATCTGTTATCAAGCAGTATACAGGCGGCGAACAGATTACCGCACGGGAACTGTATCAGACCGCTATCACCTTTACCCCGCAGTTTACTTTATGGTTATCCTGCAACGACCTTCCCGCAGTCCGGGACAAATCTCTGTTCACCTCTGATCGTATTCGTCTGATCGAGTTTAACAGGCACTTTACCGACGAGGAACGGGACAAAGGATTGAAAGCATACTTTATGACAGATAAAGCCATGAAAGGTATCTTTACATGGTTGGCTGCCGGGTTGTTCAAGTATAAGAGATTCGGTCTTGAAATGTCAGAATCCTTAAAGGAACCTGTCAAGCAGTATCGCAGAGACAACGACCTTGTATTGCAGTTTCTTGAAGAAAAGTGCATAAAAGATGATGAACAGGATGTAAGAGCAAAATCTCTGTATGATGCCTATAAAATATGGTGTAAGTCAAACGGTTACTATGTATGCAACATTAAAAAGTTCAATGCAGAAGTAGCAGGACATAACGAATGGTATAGCGAAAAAACACTTGTGATGGGCTATACCGTATTAAGAGGTATTCGATTGAAGTAATTTTAGTAGAGTTAGTAGAGCAAAACACGTTTTTGCTATAAAGTCCCCTATAGAGAGTGATACTATATAAAAGTTATTGCAAAAACCCGATTTGCTCTACTATCTCTACTGAATTCAGAAAGGAGAATTTACAATGGGAAGAAGACCCGGACAGAAAGATTCAAAGCCGAGAAAGAGGGCAGAAGTGGGAAACAGACCTTGTGAACACAGTCCCGTTTTTCAAGACCAGACCAGAGAGCAGGAACCGGGATACAATACAAAGCGTGTTGCATTTCTTATGGAGATAGCACCGACAGAACCTCTTGATCCGCATGACATTCCGGAAATGGAAAGACGCTTTTTAAGGTATTTACAGTTATGTGTGGAAAGAGACCAGAAAGTAGGGAATTTAGCTGCGTATATGGCTATTGGTATTGATAAAGACACAGTACTCTGCGTTGATACCACTGCTTAATCGAACCCGGAACGGTCTCGCTTTGTGAAAAAAGTCAAATCAATTTGTTCCACTTACAGGGAAGGTTTGATGGCAGACGGCAAAGTAAATCCGGTAACCGGGATATTTTGGCAGAAAAACTATGACGGTCTGCGTGATCAGCAGGAAGTTGTGGTTGCCCCCCGCAACCGTCCCTCTCGGCGATCAAGTGGACGCAGAAACCCTGAAACAGCGGTATCTTGAATCGACATACAATGTTTCTGAACTCCCAGAAGGGGCAGAAAGCATAAAAACAGTTGATTTTGAAAAATCCGCAGAAGCGCAGAAAGACCCTGTTTCCGAAAAGTGATTCCCGGCTCCCGGAATTTCCTATGTGAATCCGGGGGCTTTTCCTTTTGTCAAACTTTTGACAATACCCCCGATTCCCGTTTTCCTCTTGCTTTAATTTTATAATTGTAAAACAGTCCGATTTCGTCCCTCTCCCGTATTTCCCTTTTCTGGTTTCCGTTGTTCAGTTCCCCGTATGCCCCGTAACGGCTTCACAATGCCCTACAAGGCGTTTCGTTGCATGGGGGGTATATGATTTATACCCCTAACAGTAAACGCGGCTTGTAGGGCGTTCTACAGGCTTTTACGGGCATGGCATAAAAAAAGCCCCCTGCCGCTTGACAGGGGGGTGCGGGTGATACTATCCGAATAACCCGCGTTTTCGATATTTGATCATGGCTTGAATTGTTTCCGGTTCATACATGGGTATATTGTAAAGGTGTATCCCCTCCGCAGTCATATAGTACCCCTGCCCATACCGGGGCAACAGTTCGCAGCCTGTACACCCTAATATATTACGGGAATCCTGCGCAGAGCGCGTCCGCAGTCCTACACGGGCATCAAAATTGACTTTTATCGGTGTTGGGATAACTGCGGCAATGGGGCATTGAGTGGCAGCTATTACATGCACACGGGCGGCGCGTCCTATTTGGCATAACCGTTGTATAATCGGTTGTACTTGCTTTTTTGCCGTTGTCATCAAATCCGCTAATTCATCAATGACAACGTACAAATCACCCCCGGAAAAGGTTTTTACCCGTTTCCGCTGCATTTGTTTATATCGTTGTTCAGTGATGCTTATAGCCATTTGTAACGCTGCTATTATTTCATCGGGTTCACTTGCATACTTTACACAATGGGAAACGCGGGAAAAGTCGATCAGTTCAACCCTTTTCGGGTCTATGAAAATAAATTGTACTTGATCAGGGGAACGGAATAAAGCGGTATATATCAGGCTGTTTATAACAACGCTTTTGCCGCTTCCCGTTGCCCCTGCAATCAGTAAATGCGGCTGTTTTAGCATATCGGTATATAACCCGTATGTCGTGCCTGTAAAGGGTTTACGCACCGTTACTGCACCTCCTAAAAATAACCCGCCCCGGCTTTATCGGGACGGGATTATTATATCAGTTTCTAATATATTCGTCAAGGGGAATCCGGTTATTATTGAACCGGAAAAACGCTTTACCGGATGCGGTATAATAAATACGGCTGCGGTGAACCTCTTTCTTTCCGTACCATGCACCCGCAACGAAAACGATATAATCATCAATGCCGTTTTTTATTGCCTTGATTTCAATACCGGAAAACCCCGAATAATACCCGATACAACGGGCATTCATAGCCGCTTGTTTTTTCTCTGTTTGTCATGATTCAAGCCCCCTTTTTCAGTTCGTTATAATTATTAATAATCATCAATGCCGCTTGATATAATGCCCGTGCTTGAGTATCAAGCCATTCTTCCCGGCTATTCGGGCGGCGTTCCCCGTTCCGGGTCTTTTTGAGTTCGGACGGTGTACAGAGGCGTTCCGCTATGTCTTCATCATAAATCAGGGAACACCCGCCCCGACTGTATTCCGTCCAGTTGGGAGCACCGTTATACAACCAGCGTTGCAACTCCATAACGTTTTCCGGTTCCCGTCCGTAATATTCGGATAGTTCTTCACACTGGGAAATCAATCCCCGTGCATACTCTACAACGCCCCGCTCCCATGCGGAACGGGTTTTTTTTTTCGTTCAGTGCGTTCATGATCATTTCAAACATGTTTCTTTCCTCCTGCCGTTATTGGCTGTTTATGTTGGGTTTTTCGTTTACGTTTGCATTATAGCACATTCACATTTATTTGTCAATAGTAAATACGAATTTTAATCAAGATTTTTTGCGAATTTTTGAAAAAGTTTTCCGGGGACGGGTTCCGGGTTCTGTCCGATCATGCCGGGGACGGGTTCCCGGTTCCGCCTGATCATGCCGGGGACGGGTTCCGGGGCTGTTAGGGATTCCCCCCGGGGAGGGGGAAAGCTGCCGGGGGCGAGTGGGGCGGGTAGTACTCTGCGTTGATACCACTGCTT
>CATQJL010000283.1:0-16595 GCA_958299035.1 Cylicocyclus nassatus | reverse complement strand
AAGCAGTGGTATCAACGCAGAGTACTGCCGCTCGATGGCCGCGTGGAAGCGCCGTGGCGGGCTGGAGCCGCATCGCGAGAAGCTGCTGGCGGGGATGTTGAAGAACGGCTTCAGCCGCGAATACGGCGAACACCTGTTCGAGCAGATCAAGGGCTTCGGCGATTACGGCTTTCCGGAAAGCCACGCCGCCAGCTTCGCCCTGCTGACCTATGCCAGCTGCTGGCTGAAGTGCCACCACCCGGCCGCGTTCACCGCCAGCCTGATCAACAGCCAGCCACTGGGCTTCTACAGCCCCGACCAGCTGCTGCAGGACGCGCGCCGGCATGGCATCGGCGTGCTGCCGCTGGACGTGCGCCACAGCGACTGGGACTGCACGCTGGATTTCAGCAAGGGACCGGCCGCGATCCGGCTCGGCCTGCGCCTGGTCGATGGCTGCAACGAACCCGCCGTGCAGGCCATCATGCGAGAACGTGCGCGGCGCCCCTTCGACGACGTGGGCGACCTGTGCCAGCGCACCGCGCTGGACCGTCGCCAACAGGGCCTGCTGGCCGATGCTGGCGCGTTGCGTGGGCTCAGCGGCCATCGCCATCGTGCGCGCTGGGATATCTCCGGCGTTGAAAACCGGCTGCCGCTGTTCGACCACGCCCGCGCCACCGCCGAGGCCCGCGTGCCGTTGCCGCTGCCCAGCACCTGGGAAGACATGCAGGCCGACTACCGCAGTACCGGCACCACGCTTGGCCGCCATCCGATCTCGTTCCTGCGCGCACAGCTGCGCACTCGTGGCTGCCTGGACGCCGCGCAACTGGCGGCTCACGGCCATGGCCGCCGCGTGCGCATTGCCGGCCTGGTACGCATGCGCCAGCGTCCGCAGACCGCCAGTGGCGTGACCTTCCTCACCCTTGAGGACGAAACCGGCATGGTCAACGCGGTGGTCTGGCGGCACCTCGCTGATCGCCAGCACCGGGTGCTGGTTGATACCCAGCTGATGCAGATCGATGGCCGCCTGGAGCGCGTCGATGGCGTGCAGCATGTCATCGTGCAGCGCATGCACTGCCTGGATGAACTACTGCAGGGACTGCGCAGCCACAGCCGCGATTTCCACTGACGATACACAACGTCACACAACGAACTGGCCATTGCCGGTCCGCATCCGCTATCGTCGGCACATCCAAGGAAGGACGACACGATGCCCCGTGCACTGCTGCTGACCACGCTGGTGGTCGCCACCCTCGCCCTGCTGGTGTCCGGCTGGACCGCCTGGAGCCTGCACCGCAGCCAATCGCCACAGCGCATCATCGAAGCACGCGGGCTGGTCATCCACGATGAAAGCGGACAGCCACGGGTGATCCTCGGCGCACCGGTTCCCGATCCTCTCAGCCAGGGTCGCACCCAGGGGCCGCGTGCGACCGCCCTGTCAGGCCTGATCCTGCTCGGCCCGGACGGCTCCGAACGCGGTGGCTATGGCACCAGCGACCGCGGCGGCGAGGCCCTGCTGACCCTGGACGATGCCACCGGCACCACTGAAGTGTTCAAGGTGGTGGCCAACCCGGACCGCGGCGCCAGCCTGATGGTCAAGCACCAGAACAATACCGGCGCCATGCTCACCTCCTGGCAGGGAAAGCCTGAACTGATGTTCGTCGATGACAGCGGCCAGTCCTACTACGTGCGCCCGGGCGCCAACGCCGCGCCCTGATCTGCTTTTGTAGCGTCGAGCTTGCTCGACTTTGCTTCACCTTTGTAGAGTCGAGCTTGCTCGACTGTTGTTGGCACGAGCAGTCGAGCAAGCTCGACTCTACAGTCCAGACACCGCCGCCAGATCATCGGCCAGCTGCCGCTGCTGCACCGGCCCCAGCGCCGCGCAGGTGATGCGCAGGCCATGCCCGGGCGCCGCCACCGCGAACACTTCGCCCGCGCGCACATGCCAGCCACGCGCGGCCAGCGCCAGCACCTGCGGATGACTGTCGGCCGGCAAGGGCAGCCACAGGTTCAGCCCTTCCATCGGCTGCGGCGTCGCCACGCCACGTGCAACGAGCAATTCCTGCAGCGACTGCAGGCGCTGCTGGTAACGCTCGCCTGCCGACGCGATCTTCGCCCGCTGCGACGCCGAGCCCAGCACCGAGGTGGCCGCGTCCTGCAGAAGATGACTGACCCAGCCCGTGCCCGATGCCAACCGCAGCCGCAACCGCGCCGCAGTTTCCTCATCACAGCCCAACCAGGCCAGCCGAAGGTCAGGGCCAAGCGGCTTGGACAGCGAGCGCAACAGCGCCCAGCGCCGGCCATCGAGCGGCAACACCGAATGGTAGGCCTGCTGCGAGAGCAGCGCGTAGTGATCGTCGATCAGCACTGCCACCTGCGGATAGTGGGCAAGCAGCTGCCGCAGTGCCCGTGCGCGCTTCGCATCCAGGCTGGCCCCGGTCGGATTGTGCGCACGCGGGGTCAGCAGCACCGCGCGTGCGCCGGCCTCCAGCGCGGCACGTAGCGATTCAACCTGCATGCCATGCGCATCCACCGCCACCGGCAACGGCGCATGGCCTACCGCGTTGAGTACGTTGAGGCTGCCGAGGAAACAGGGATCTTCGACCGCGATGCGATCACCCGGCAGCAGCCATGCTGCCAACAGGCGCTCGATGCCATCGACCGCGCCATGGGTCAGCTCCAGCGCATACCCCTCGGGGCAATCCGCATCCAGCGAGGCCCGTGCCAGCGCCTGCAACCGCGGGTCGACCGTGCCCACCCCATACAACCGTGGCGCCGCCGGAGCCAGTCGCAGGTTCGGCAGCAGGCGCGGGTCCGGGTTGCCACTGGCCAGGTCATGCAGGGCCACTCCCGGCGTGCTTCCTTCGCGTGCCATTGCCGACGGCAAGCCGCGCACCACCGTGCCGCGACGGCCGGCAGTGCTGGCCAGGCCCGCCGCGTCCAGCCGCTTGTAGGCTGCGGCCACGGTGTTGCGGTTCACCCCCAGCTGCTCGGCCAGCTCACGCACCGGCGGCAGCACGCTGCCGGCCGGCAGGCGGCCCTTGCCGATGCCGTCGCGGATGCTGTCGAAGATCGACTCGGCGCTATGCCCGGTGATTTTCATTTTGTCCTATGCCAAAATAACTCTTGTCCTGTGCCAGTGTATCCCACCCTGGCCATTCCGCATTGGAGGTGCCCGCATGCCCCTTGCTGCCGCCGACTGGCCCATGGCCCAGTCTGTTGAACAGATCGCCGCCAACCTGGCCACCGTGCGCCAGCGCATCGCCGACGCCTGCGCCCGCGCTGGCCGTGATCCGGCCAGCGTGCGCCTGCTGCCGGTCAGCAAGACCGTCGATGACGCCCGCATCCGCATGGCCGTGGCCGCTGGTTGCCACGAACTGGGCGAGAACAAGGTCCAGGAGGCACAGCGCAAGGCCGAGGCCATGGCCGACCTGGGCGTGCACTGGTCGGTGATCGGCCACCTGCAGACCAACAAGGCGCGCTACGTGGCGCGCTTCGCCAGCGAGTTCCAGGCGCTGGACAGCCTGCGCGTGGCCGAGGCCCTGCAGCAGCGCCTGCAGCTGGAAGACCGCACGCTGGATGTATTCGTACAGGTCAACACCTCGGCTGAACCCAGCAAGTACGGACTCGAACCCGACGCGGTCGGCGACTTCGTACAGCAGCTGCCCGCCTTCGATCGTCTGCGCGCGCGCGGCCTGATGACCCTGGCAGTGTTCACCCCGGAGGTCGAGCGGGTGCGCGCCTGCTTCGTGCGCCTGCGCGAACTGCGCGACCAGCTGCAGTGCTATGCGCCCGCCGGTCTCGACCTGTCGCAGCTGTCGATGGGCATGTCCGGCGACTTCGAAGTGGCCATCGAGGAAGGCGCCACCGTGGTCCGCGTCGGACAGGCCATCTTCGGCGCCCGCGCCACCCCGGACAGTTTCTACTGGCCCACCAGCGGAGCACCGGCATGAAGCACGCGGTGGTCCTGCAGCACGTTGCCTTCGAGGATCTCGGCACCCTGAAACCGCTGCTGCTGGCGCAGGGCTGGCAGCTGAAGGTGCTGCAGGCCGGTGTCGATCCGCTCGACGATGCCGAAGCGGCCGAACTGCTGGTCGTGCTGGGTGGCCCGATCAGTGCCAACGACACAGAAACCTATCCCTTCGTCACCGACAGCATCGCCCTGCTGCAGCGTCGCCTGCAGCAGCAGCGGCCAACCCTGGGCATCTGCCTCGGCGCGCAGCTGATGGCGCGCGCGCTCGGCGCCAGCGTCGTTGCCAGTGGCGGCAAGGAGATCGGTTTCGCGCCACTGCTGCTCACCGATGACGGCCAGCGCTCGCCCCTGCAGGCCCTGCAGGGCATTCCGGTACTGCATTGGCACGGTGAGGGCTTCGAACTCCCGCCCGGCGCACGCCGCCTGGCCAGCACGCCCGCCTGCCGCCACCAGGCATTTGCCATCGGTCAGCACGCACTGGGCCTGCAATGCCATCCGGAGCTGGACGCGCGCCAGTTCGAACGCTGGCTGATCGGCCACACCCTGGAACTGGCCCAGGCCGGCATCGACCCGAACGACCTGCGCGCGCAGGCGCGCCGCTATGGTGCCCCGCTGGCAGCCGCCGCCACCGCGATGTTCGACCACTGGCTGCAGGACCTGCCGGAGATGCCACGATGAATTACCGGTTGCAGGTCTACCGCGATGGCGCCTACTGGAGCCACTTCGACTGCAGCGGCCCCGACGCCCTGCTGCGCATGGACGTCATCGCCGCACGGCTGCCCAGCGAACAGGGCTTCCAGCTGAAGCGGCAGAAAGGTATCGGCGAGGAGCGCATCCTGTCCAGCAACGCTGACGGCCTGCGCGTGCTCGCCGCGCAGATCCAGTACCGCGACCTCTGACCCGTTTGGGGGCATGCCGGCCAACGGCTGGCGGGTCCATCACTGGCTGATGGCCACCCATGGATGCAAATGATTCTCTTTTGCTGTAAGGTGCTGCCGCTGCCCTTGCCGCCGCGGGCTGTTCCCTTTCCCAGTTGTCGCCCGCCCCGTGTCCACGCCTGTCGAACCGACGGATGTCGCGCAGCTGTGCGCGGCCCATTACCGGCCGCTGCACGCCCATGTCCGTCGCAAACTCCCGCAACGCTGCGATGCCGATGACGTCGTCCAGGAAACCTGGCTGCGTATCGTCAAGGTCGCCGCCAGCGGCCTGCTGAACAATGGCCGCGCCTATCTGTATCGCGTTGCCCACAACCTGATCGCCGACCACTACCGGCAGCGCCAGCGCCGGCGCGAAGAGGCGCTGGATGACACCCAGCTGCATGCCATCGCCGATCCCGCACCACTGCCGGACCAGCGCCTGCTCGACGCCGAACAGCTGCGTCATCTCGATGCGATCATCGCCGCGCTGCCACCGCGCTCGCGCCAGGTATTCCTGCTCGCCCGTGTCGAGCAGATGGCCCTGGCCGAGATCGGGCGCCAGCTCGGCATCAGCCGGCAGACCGCGCACGGCCATCTGCTGCGCGCCCTGGTCGCCCTGCAGCAGGTGCCTGGCCCATGAGCCAGGACACCATCGCACGCGAAGCCGCCCGCTGGTGGCTGGATGGGCACGACGGCGAACGCGATGAGAACGCGTTCAACCAATGGTGCCAGGCCGACCCGCGCCATGCCCTGCAGTACCAGCACCTGCAGCAGCTGTGGCAGGCCGGTGCCGCCACCCCCAGCCTTCAGCGCCAGCAGCAACGCCGGCGCCGCCGCCACCTGGGTGAAGCCGGTATTGCGGTGCTGCTGCTGTGCGCGCTTGGACTGTATGGCCGCCCTGCCCCGCCGCCGGCCACGCAGGTGCTGCGCACCGCCGCTGGCGAAATCCGCGACGAAGCGCTGCCGGACGGTTCGCATGTCCTGCTGTCACCAGGCAGCGAAGTGCATGTGCGCGTTGATGGGCAACATCGCCAGTTGCAGCTGCAACGCGGCCAGGCCTGGTTCAAGGTCGCTGCCGACGCCCGCCGGCCGTTCCAGGTGCATACGCCGCATGGCACGGTCACTGCGCTGGGTACTGCCTTCGACCTCGTCGTGCAGGGCAACAGCAGCAGGGTCACGGTCACCGAACATCGCGTCCGGGTAGAGGACGGCAGCGGGACCGTGCAGGCGGCCGAGGGGCAACAGGTACGCTTCAACGGACAGTCACCGCCTGCCGCCCAGCCGGCAGACAGCGGCGGCCTTGCCTGGCGCGAACGACGCCTGCACTGGGTCTCGGCCCCCCTCGCCGATGTCACCGAAGGCCTGGACCGCTGGCACGGCGGGCACACCTGGATCATCGGCGCGCGCCTGCGCCAGCAACCGGTCACCCTGCTGGGCAGTGCCGACGGCGCAGCCAGCAACCGCGATCAACTGGCCGCGCAGCTGCACGTGCGCGTGCTGCGCCTGGGCGCGGGCGTGCAGGTCTGGTTGCCGCCGCGCAGGGAACATGCTGATGCGCCCTGACATCGGGCCTGCCGCTGCGTCTACCCAGGATGACGACGCTCTGCGTCAGCCCCTGGAGTCTTCGATGCTGTGCCACCGCCCCCTTGTTCTTGCCCTGTCGCTGGCCTGTGCCAGCACGGTTCCGCTGTTGCCCTCCAGCGCCCACGCGCAGGTGGCCACCCGCACCTATGATCTGCCCGCGCAGCCGCTGGCCGCCGCGCTGGATGCGTACAGCCGCCTGACCGGCGTCGACCTGGTGATCGGCGCGGCATTGCCCGCTGGCCATCCTGCACCGGCCCTGCGCGGTGACTTCGATGACGCACAGGCGCTGTCACGCCTGCTGGCCGGCAGTGGCCTGCGCCCACGCTTCATCGATGCACGTCGCGCCACCCTGGAGCCGGCGCCCGCCGAACGCAGCGACGGCAGCCGCCGCACCGGGCCGCTGCGCGTTCAGGGCGACACCGCGCATGGCCAGGCGCCAGGCACCGGCGCCAGCCAGTACGTGCCCGCCACCCGCGATGGCTTCGCTCCCGCTGTAGGCAGTGAGCGGGTGGCGATGGCCGAGCGCCAGGATGGCAACAGCCTGCTGCGCTCGATGCCCGGAACCCACAGCTTCCACTCGCGCAGCCAGCCCGGCCTGCAGGTCAACATCCGCGGCATGACCGGCGCCGGCCGGGTCAACACCATGATCGACGGTGTCACCCAGACCTTCCGCAACAACGCCGGCCATGGATCGGGTGGCCCGTTCGCCTACGTCGATCCGTTCCTGCTGGCCGGCGTGGACGTGCAGCGCGGGGCGGTCGCCGGTGGCGATGGCGCCGGTACGCTGGCCGGCAGCGCCAACTTCCGCACCCTGGACATCGACGATCTGCTTGGCGAAGGCCGCGACTGGGGCCTGCGTGCAGGCTACCGGCATGGCAACAACGGCTATGGAAGTGGCCGCACCTTCGCCGGCGCATGGCGCCACAGCGAAGACGGTGGCGACCGCCAGTTCGGCCTGCTCGCCGCCGCCAGCAGCAGCCGCAGCGGCGAATACGCGACGGCACGCGGGCAGACCAACAAGGCCGACCCTGGCAGCCAGCAGCCCAGCAGCTGGCTGCTGAAAGCGCGCCTGCAGCCCAGCGACCAGCATCGGCTCGACCTGAGCCACATGCGTTACGAAAACGACTTCTACCACAACTACCCGTGGCAGATTTCCGCACGCAACCAGCGCGCCAGCTACCACTACACGCCCTACTCCCCGTGGGTCGACCTGCGTGCGACCTTCGCCAGCAACAAGACCCGGCTGTTCTACCCGCCGGTGGAGGACTCCAGCTACATCGGCCGCCGTACCCACAGCAGCCTGAGCAGCTGGACCCTCGACAACACCAGCCGCTTCGACATCGGCGCGCTGCAGGCGCGCTGGAACACCGGCATCAAGCACCAGTCGGACATCTTCGTGGCCGACACGCCTACCCTGCGCGGCGCCAACCCGCAGGGGCGCAGCCAGCTCGACAGCGTGTTCAGCACGCTGGAACTGCAGTACGACATCTATGCACTGACCGCCGGCCTGCGCCAGGACCGCTACGGCATCCGTGGCCATATCCCCGGCTGTTCCGAGGTGCCGGGCCAGTGCGCGGAGATCAACGGCGGCGACATCGATGTGCGCCGCACCGAGCGTGCACTCAGCCCCAGCCTGGCGGTTTCTCTGCAGGCGACCGACTGGCTGCAGCTGTTCGCCGAAGTCTCGCGCACCTCGCGGCCGCCGCGGGTGCAGGAAATGTTCTTCGAGAAGATTCCGCTGGAGGGCATGAGCGATGCCGACGGCGTAGGCGCCAATCCGTTCCTGCGCCGCGAGCGCTCGCGCAACCTGCAGTTCGGCGCCAACCTCAGCACCGACTCGCTGCTGGTCGACGGCGACCTGGCCCAGCTGCGCATCACCCGCTTCGACAACCGCATCCGCGACTACATCAAGCCGCAGTACCTGCTGATCGTGCATCCGCCGGAAGTGGCGCCGTTCGTGGTGCCGATCGATAGCGATCCGCAGCTCAATGCCTGGACCGATACGCTGGATGCCGACGATTTCAGTACCACCACGCGCTGGATGAACCACCAGGGCATCGTGCGCATGCGCGGCATCGAGCTGGAGGCGCACTACGCCAGCGAGCACTACCACGCCACCCTCAGCTGGACCCGCTCGCAGACCAGCGCGCCGGCCATCGAGTTCGTCAACCTGGAAGACATCACCGCCCTGCCCGACCGCTACTGGACGCTGGATGTGGGCGGCCGCTGGTGGCAGCAGCGCGTGCAGGCCGGCCTGCGCGCCGAGTATTCCGGTCCCACCGAGGAAGGCTACGACTTCTTCCAGACCCGCAAGACCGGCGGCACCGGCGTGCTGCTGGACTTCTACGCCAGCTTCAAGCCCCAGCCCAACACCACGCTGTGGCTGAACATCGAAAACCTGCAGAACAAGGCCTATGACAACAATGCCTCGATCGACAGCATCTTCAGCCCGATCCTTGACCGCGGCAACGGCCGTGGCCGCACCGTCTCGATGGGCGTCAATGTGGCGTTCTAGCCGCCGTTGGCTGCCGCTGTGCCTGCTTGCGCTGACCTCCCTGGCCAGCGCACAGCCGATGCCCGGCAAAGTGATCGACCTGGCCAGCGGCCAGCCGCTGGACGAGTCCATGTTCATCCAGCGTGCGGCCGGCGCGCAGCGACTGCTGCTGGGCGAGCGTCATGACCTTGCGGGCGACCATGCCGGCCAGCGCTGGTTGCTGCAGGCACTGCACCAGCAGCGCCCCCAGAGGGCGCTGGTGATGGAGATGATCGCCAGCGAACGCCAACCGCGGTTGCAGCGGGTACAGCGCTGGCTGGCCAAGGGCAACCAGGCCGAGGGCCCACGCCTGCAGGAACTGCTGGACTGGGACGCGCGCTGGCCGTGGGCCGCCTACGGCGGGCTGGTGCAGGACGCCACGGCTGCGGGCATTGCGCTGGTCGGCGGCAACCTGTCGCGCGCCGAGGTCAACCGCCTGCTGGCCTCTACAGAACCAGTAGCATTTCCGGTTGCTGCGGCTCGGCAACGGTTGTCGGCGGTGGTGCTGGCGCAGCATGCCGATGCGGCACCGATGCTGGACGGGATGCTGGCCGTACAGTACGCCCGCGATCGCCGCATGGCACAGGTACTGACCGATGCGCCGGCCCCGGCCCTGCTGGTCGCCGGGCGCTGGCATGTACTGCGCGGTACCGGCGTGCCGGGCCATCTGCCACCGGGTACCCCGGCGCTGGTGATCGTGCTGGCATCTCCAGGCGAACAGGTCGATGCGAGCGATGCCGACCTGCTGTGGGTGCTGGGCGATGACTGAGCGTGGCCACCACTGGCAGGCCGTTGTTATCAGCATCGGCCTGCACCTGCTGCCCTTGCTGCTGCTGGTGCACTGGGTGGCCACGCCGCCCGCACTGCCACCACCGGAACAGGACGTACGCATCAGCCTGCGCCTGCTGGCACCGGCCACGCCACCGCAACCGATCGAGGAACGCCAGGCCGACACGCCCAGCCAGGCACAGCAGGCACGTGCATCGCAGCCGACGAAATCGCCCCCACCGCCCACCCCCACCGCAGCACGCGAGGGTGAGCTGGCGGCCAGCGAGACCGGTGGCCGTGGCCGGCAGCCGCTGCCGATCGCCCCGCCTGCGGCCGCGACCGATGCAAGTCCCGCACCGGCATCGATCACGGCCGCGCCGCCCGCTCCAGACGCACCCCCTGCGGACTTCCAGGCCGGCGCCGCCAGCGACCAGTGGGAAGCCCGCCTGATGGCGCGGCTGGAGCGGTACCGCTACTACCCTGCCGCCGCGCGCTCACGACGCCAGCAGGGCACGGCCTGGGTCAGGGCCAGCATCGACCGTGAGGGGCGGCTGCTGGCACTGCGTCTGGAGCAGTCCAGTAGCCAGCCGATGCTGGACGACGCCGCGCTGCAGACCTTCCGCCGCGCGCAGCCACTGCCGCCCATTCCTGCTGAACTGAAGGCGCCGCAGGAACTGGTGGTACCGGTGGAGTACTACCTGCGCTAGGCGCCCCAGGCCTCGTATGGATGACCGGGATTGCGCAGCAGTCTGCGACCTCAACTCCGGTTGAGGTCAAATACATCCGACGCAACAGAGTAGTCCGGCACGCGCAACGATCGCGGTCCTTCGTCGCGTCACGTCCACGCCGGATCGGCAGTGAAATCGATGGTCAGCCAGAACGTGCTGCCACGTGCATCCAGCCGTACTGCGATCTCATCACGCATCGCATCGACCTGGCCCACCGAGCCCAGCGGTGTCGCCGGGTCGGCCAGCACATGGATCTCGATGAAGCGCATTCGCCCCATCTTCGCCACGTGGCTGGTGAAGCCGGCATAGCCGCGCTCGGCCACGAACGCCTGCATCACCTGCTGCACGCGCCGGTCCAGGTCATCCGGCGCCACCTGCAGCACCTCACGCATGGCCTTCCACGCGCTTCGCGCCGGCACCGGCAGTACCGCCAGGCTGATCAACGCCAGCACGATCGAATCCAGGTATGGCACCCAGTGGTGCCACTGGCCGCCGTGCAGGACCAGCGCCAGCACGAAGGCCAGCACCACGGCCAGGCTCATCAATCCGCCCAGCAGCCAGCCACGCACGTCCAGCCACAGCAACGCCGAGCGCAGGCGCCGTGCACGCTGCGCGACGAACGCGGCCATTGCCAGGTTGCTGGCACTCAGCAACGCCGCCCACCACAGCGCAGGCCCGAACTTCACTTCGTGCCCGCCCGTGGTCAGGCCAATCACCGCGTTGGCCAGCGCATACACGCAGGCCAACGAAAGGATCACCCCGCCAAGCGCCTCCACCATCGGTTCCAGGTGCCAGTAGCCGTACTGGAAGCGCGGGCTCTGTTCCCGCGCCACCAGCCGCAGTACCGACAACGACACCAGCGTCAGGGCAACGTCGACCAGGCTGTAGACACCATCGAACAGGATGGCCTGCGATCCCACCAGCAGGCCACCGATGAAGCCGACCGCGCTGACCGCGATGGTCACCCCGATCGAGAACTTCAGGATGCGTTGCTCGCGCGCGGTATCCATCGTTCGCCGAAGGGCCGACCGTCGCCGGTCAGGCCTTCAGCACCTCCACCCTGTACGACGTCTCATCGCCATCGTGCTCGATGATCAGCCCGTGCACGTCCGACTCGAAGCCCGGGAAACGGGCATTCTGCTCGCGGGCGATGCGCAGCGACTGGATGATCGGCTCGTCGCTGTCGCCGAAGCGTTCGCCCGGCATGATGGTCGGGATGCCCGGCGGGTACGGCACCAGCATGGTGGCGGCGACGCGGCCGCTGAGCTGCTCGATGTCGACCCGCTCGATCTCGCCCTTCACCAGGTGATTGTAGGCGTCGGCCGGGGGTCATCACCGGGGTCGGCAGGTCCACGTACATTTCGCGCATCACCTTGGCCACCGAGAATTCCTGGTTGAACGCGTGCAGCGCATCGCACAGGTCACGCAGGCCCCAGCCGGCATAGGCATTGGGGTAGTCAGCGGCCAGCGACGGCAGTGCCTGGCTCAGCGGTGCGTTGCGGTCGTACAGCTCCTTGAACGCCATCAGCTCGGTGACCAGCGTGCTCCACTTGCCCTTGGTGATGCCCATCGAGAACAGGAACAGCACCGAGTACAGGTTGGTCTTCTCCACGGTGATGCCGCGGCCCCACAGGAACTTGCTCAGCACCGCCGCCGGGATGCCCAGCTTGCCCATGCTGCCGTCCATCGCCAGCCCCGGGGTCAGCAGGGTCACCTTGATCGGGTCGATCAGCACATAGTCGTCAACCAGGTTCTCGAAGCCGTGCCAGTGCGCATCCGGCTGCAGGTACCACTCTTCGCGCTTGGCCACCAGCGGTGCCGGCGTATCGCCCTTGTCCAGGCTGCGCTCGACCTTGGTGGGCTGCCACACGCTGAACCACCAGTCGTCGCGGCCAAGGTCATCGCGCACGTGCAGCATCGCGCGGCGGAACGCGATCGCCTCGTCGTGCATTTCCTGCACCAGCGAACGGCCGGCGTCACCTTCCATCATCTTCGAGGCCACGTCACAGGCCGCGATCACCCCGTAATGCGGGCTGGTCGAGGTGTGCATCATGAACGACTCGTTGAAGCGCTCGGCATCCAGGTTGCGATGTGCGGAATTGCGCACGTGGATCATCGACGCCTGCGAGAACGCGGCCAGCAGCTTATGGGTCGAATGCGTGGTGAAGATGATCGCATCCTGCTCACGCGGCTTGCCCTTGGCCATGCCGTAATGGTTCTCGTAGAACGGATGGAACGCGGCGTAGGCATACCAGGCTTCGTCGAAGTGCAGGAAGTCGACCGCGCTGCCGATCTCGTCGGCGATCTTCTCGGCGTTGTAGCACAGGCCGTCGTAGGTCGAGTTGGTGACCACCGCGATGCGCGGCTTGGAGCCGGCCTGGTAGGCCTTGCTGGCCAGCGGATTGGCGGCGATGCGCTGCTGCAGCGACTCGGGCGTGAACTGGTCCAGGCTGATCGGGCCAATGATGCCGTGCGCGTTGCGGCTGGGGGTGAAGTACACCGGCACCGCGCCGGTCATGATCAGCGCGTGCAGCAGCGACTTGTGGCAATTGCGATCGACGAACACCACGTCGCCACGCGCCACCGTACCGTGCCACACGATCTTGTTGGCGGTGGAGGTGCCGTTGGTGACGAAGAAGGTATGGTCGGCGCCGAAGTTGCGCGCTGCCTCGTTCTCGGCATCCTTGATCGGGCCGGTATGGTCAAGCAGCGAACCCAGCTCCGGCACCGAGATCGACAGATCGCTGCGCAGGGTGTTCTCACCGTAGAACTGGTGGAAGGCGCGGCCGACCGGCGACTTGGTGAACGCCACGCCGCCGGCATGGCCCGGCGTGTGCCAAGAGTAGTTCGACTCGGCCGCGTGGTGGATCAGGGCCTTGAAGAACGGCGGCAACAGGTTCTTCATGTAGTCTTCGGCCGCACGCATCACCTGCCGCGAGATGAAGCTCTTGGTGTCTTCGAACAGGAAGATGAAACCGTGAATGTACTTGAGCAGCTTGCTCGGCACCTTCTCGATGGTGCGGCGCTCGCCGTACAGGAACACCGGCAGATTGGCGCGGCGCGCGCTCTGCTCACGCAGGAACGCGGTCAGGCGCTGGAACTCGCCGTCCACCTCTTCGCTGCCATCGATCGAGATCAGCACCGCCGAGGCCGCCACGTAGGTGCGGGCACCGGCACGGGCATCATCCAGGTTCAGGCCGCACAGCACGCGCTGGTCGTTGCTGCGCAGCTCCTCCACCAGCGCACGGATCAGGATGCCACCGATGCGCGGCGACTCGTAGTCGTTGTCGATGACAATGACCGGGTAGTCCAGGGACTTGAAGTACACGTTGATTCTCCTTGTCTAACTCAGGAACGCTGGGCGCCGGCGCTGATCGCCGAGGCCTCGCGGGCGCGCTGCCGCTGCTGGCGGCGCTCCTCGCTGAAGAAGGGATAGAACACGGTGATGAACAGCACGAACAGGAAGGCGTACTGCACGATGGTTCCTGACGAGCCGTAGATCGCCCACAGGCAGTACACGACGGTCAGGCTGGTCAGGGTCCAGAACGCTCCGGTGTGGACCAGCGTGTGCGAACGCTCGACCACGAAGTAGCACGCCACGCACGAGTAGATGTAGGGCAGCAGCGTCAGCACCACCGCCGCTGACGTGATCACGTCGAACTGCGCGGACGCGGTTTCCGAGGTGGAGGTGACCAGCACGGCCAGGGTCATCAGCACCGCTACGATCAGCACGCCCTTGACCGGCACGTCATCCTTGTTGGTCTTGCTGAAGATGCTCGGGAACAGGCCGTCATCCGACGCCGCCTTGGCGCTCTGCGCGGTCAGCAGGATCCAGCCGCCCAGCGAACCGGCAGCACCGATGAAGGCGCACAGGCTGACCAGCGCACCGCCCCAGCCACCGACCGCCTTGGCCGCGGCCAATGCGAACGGGGCATCGGAGGTCTGCAGCTCGCCGTTGGGCACCATGCCCATGATCACCGAGGAGCTGGCGATATAGGCGATCGCGGCCAGGAACACACCCGCCAGCGTGGCGCGGGCCACGTTCTTTTCCGGGTTCTCGACCACGCCAGCGGTCACCGAGGCCGATTCGACGCCGATGAAGGCCCACAGGGTCAGTGCCGCGGCGCTGGAGATCGCGCCGAAGTTGGATTCACCGGACACGTTGTAGGCGCCCTTGAAGATGTCAGCATCGAAGAAGAACCAGCCGAAGATGGCGATGCCCAGGATCGGCACCAGCGCGAAGCTGGTGGTGACCGTCTGCACGCGGCTGACGAAGGCCGGGCCGATCATGTTGGCGAAGCTGAGCGCCCATACCAGCACCAGCACCGCGATGCAGCGCACCAGCGGTTCGGACAGGATCGGGAAGAAGTAGCTGAAGTACCCCACCGCGGCGATCGGAATGGCGACATTACCGATCCAGTTGGCGAACCAGTAGATGGTGTTGGTCTGGAAGCCCATGTACGGCCCGAACCAGTCACGCGCGTAGGCATAAGGACCACCCGCCTTCGGTGCCAGCTTGCCCAGCTTGGCGAACACGAAGGCCAGCAGCAACGCGCCGGCAGTGGTGATCAGCCAGCCCCAGATCGAGGCGGTACCGATCTTGGCCAGGCTGGACGGCAGCAGGAACACACCCGAGCCCATCATGTTGCCGGCGACGAGAAAGGTGGCTCCGACCACCCCGATTTTCTTTGCTTCTGCCATGACAATCTCCTGTACTGGCATGAGCCCGGTGCGACCGGGCGTGGGGACGGTTGCGCTGGCGTACGGCCGCTGGCGCTTACTTGATGAAGTTGTACTGCAGGCTGCCCTGCACCCGGACCGTGTCGCCGCGCGTGCCGCCCTGCTGTTCCAGGCGGCCGTACAGCAGCTCCATGCCCATCGTCCACGACGGCGCCGGGCTCCAGATCAGGTTGAACACGCCGTAGCGGCTCTGCCGGAACGCGTCGGCGGCCAGTGCCGCATTCCGTTCCAGCGTCAGCTGCCCGAAGATCAGGTTCGAGCGCCACAGCTCGGACCAGTAATGGGTGTAGCCCACGAAGCCACCATGCAGGTCCAATGCATCCAGGCGGCCATCGGCGCCGACCACGGCATCCAGCCCGGAGCCGGTCAGGTCGGCGGTGTAGCGACTTAGGCCGCGGCCACCCAGGGCACCAAACAACAACAGGTCGCGCTCGCCCACCGAGGCCGAGCCGCTGAGCTGCAGGCCGCCGGCCATGCGCCGGTCGCGCTCGCCATCGCCGTCATAGGCCAGGCTGCGCGCCACCGCACCCAGTTGCAGATGGCCCCAGTCACGCTCCATGCGCGCGGTCACCGTCACATCGGGCAGGCGGTTCACTGCGGCCCGTTCCTCGGTGGCCCCGGCCAGTTCGGTCTTCGGGTCTTCAGCGGCGACGGTGAGCGTGTTGCCCTTGCCCATCGCGAAGCTGTGGTGGATGCCCGCCACCAGCAGATAACCGGCACCGCCCGGCCCTGCGAAATCCAGCGTGTCGGGCAGGCTGTCCGGGTCCATGAAGCTGGAGTAGCCGTAGCCGGCGTAGGTATTGCCAAGCTGGCCATAGGCATGGCGCAGCCGGAACTCGTAGCCATCGCTGCTGCCGAAGAAGTCGTTTTCCAGGTAGAAGCGCAGATTGCCATGCGTGGTCGGCCGCCGCGCCTCGAAACTGAAGCGGGTCTGCTTGGCGTGGATGTTGAAGTTGGAGACATCACGATGGCTGCCACCCACCGGCATGGATGACGGAATGAATTGATCCTCATCACCCGCCGCGCGCGAGTCGGCGATGGCATCCAGCTTGGCGTAGCCCCCGATGCGGATCACCGTGTCGGTCCCGGGAATGGCGAAGAAGCCTTTCAGATCGGGGTCGGTCGGGCCTGCGGCGCTGTCCGGACGCGATGCGGCGGTGGACGGGTCAGCCACGGAGTCGCGTTGCGGCAGCACCGGCTGTGCCACACCCGGCACCTGGGTGCGATGGACTACATCAGTCGCAGTCGCCGTTGCAGCACCAGCCGCTACAGGCGCTGCCGGCATCTGCGCCAACGCAGGCGCAGGCGTCGCGTCGCGTTGTTCAAGCCGATCCAGGCGCTGCTGCATGCAGTACTCTGCGTTGATACCACTGCTT